>QEQW01000328.1:0-29498 GCA_004016085.1 Claviceps quebecensis
ACCTCCATCTGGGGCACCTCCTGCTGGAGCACCACCTGCTGGAGCACCACCTGCTGGAGCACCACCTGCCGGAGCACCACCTGCCGGAGCACCCCCAGCCGGAGCACCTCCTACTGCTGGCAAGCCTGTCGTCCCTGCCGGAGCACCTCCTTCTGGGGCACCTCCTGCTGGAGCACCCCCTGCCGGGGCACCACCCGCCGGGGCACCACCCGCCGGAGCACCACCTGCCTCTCCCGGCCAGCCTGGAGCACCTACTGCTGGCAAGCCTGTGTCTCCTGGTAAGCCTGGAGCCCCTGTGGTCACTGCGGCTGCCGGCAAGACCAACGCTGGTCTGGGCTCACTGATTGTCGCCTTTGCCGCTATGCTCTTCTAAACAATCGGCAAGTCGCAAAAGACAAGATGCCATCAACGTCAGCATCCTGCCTTGATTTTCGTGGCATCTTGTCAAAGGATCTTGTTCGATATAAAAAACAAAGCGACCAATTCTTTTACTTTTAAATAATCCAATTACTCTTATGTTACCTCCTAATATTATGGCGACGGAGTGGATCTTGTGATCTAGATAGCTGGTATTCCAAGGAAGGCAAGCTATCTTGATAGATTTCCCCCATCGTCTTTTTTTCGTTATCCTATAATCTCTCAATCTAGTCTTTTAATAAAAAAAGTGCAAAAAGACAAACAAGTTTTCTCTTCTGTGTTGTAGAAAAAATATTCATGCCATGTGTCTTGGAACTTGGAAATTCTCTTTCACCACTGTGTATCATGGTCTCGCTTCTCACATGGCCAGCTCTTGTGGTCGCGAAGATGACCATCCTCTCTCGTCCGCCCTCTCCGCCCTCTCCCACCCACCTCTCTCACCTGTGAAGATCCGCGTTGTGCACAAGCTAGACGAGTGAATAGGTGGCTTCAAGCCCATCAGGCTGGCAGCATAAATCTTCTTCGCGCCATATGTGCCGTGGTATCAGCACGACCAGCAGCGAATAATAGGTATTCAATCGACGTTTTTCCCATCCCCATTTATCTCACATTTCTAAGCTTGATATATATCTCTTTCGAGTTGTGTTCGCTTCATTTGATCCCTCTTTGTATAGACATGCTCAAGATTCACCTCTGCCTGGCAAATTCACACACAGTGACTAGGTACCTTCCTTCTCAAAAGGTTATACCCACGAGTAGAAAAGGGAGCAAAAAGAAAAAAAAGTGTTGGATTCGCAAAGGGAAAGCAAATAAAGCAAGCCCATACCCTTCAGAAGTTCAGGCAGAAGAAAAAGGTGCATCAGGCTTGAAGTGCGCTCGCTTCTCCCTGCATCCACATGATCTTATGCGATTGCAGAAACCGGTCCGCAATCATTATTTAGGTACCTTTCAAATAGTACCTACAGATATGAATGTATAATCCTTGAAAAGCTGCAGGCTCGCATACGGAGTAGGTATTGTCGCTGGGAGGCCCCCAACGAGGAACCAGCCAGGGCTGAACTTTGGAAGCGGCATTGAGGCCAGACGAAAATGGGTAGATTAAATATTTAGGCCAAACAAAAACATTCAAAAGACATGCAACAACCGGTGTTCGCTGGTCGTCACCGACCCAACTACTAATCTGTCGGTTGGTAGCTTATCTATGGGAGAGCGGACGGGATCCCGAGTTTTCTACCACCTATGGTCGTATGTACTAGCATGGGACACAAAAACTGACTATAACCCCAAAATCAAGGACTTGTTCAAACGTCAGCTTGTTCAAAACTTAGCTTGCATCATTGTCAGCAGATATACATGGAGCAGTTTGTTGCCATGTCAGAGTACCCCTGTGTAGGCTTGCGATGTCGCCTTCACCCTTGGGTCTGTAAGTAGGTAGGTACGGGTAGGAAAGGGGAGAGAGAAACCAGCAATGCTGACTGGGAGCTGCTATCGCGGGGCGATCGATTTACCACATACGTGGTTGTGCGGCAAGGAGGGGATCTACCTACCTACAGTACCTATCTGGGAGAAGAGAAAGCTGCCTGATGGACATTTCAGGATATGACCAAGCTGCGATAAAATGCCATGGAAGTGTCCATTCGGGCAACCGATCTACCATCACTAACGTCGCTTCTACGATACGATACCTAGGTACCTATGTACTTGAGTGTCATACTACCCCCCTCCCCCTAAAAGTAAGCCTACTGCTCTTCAGGTACATACATACATGAGCTTCATCCTAATAAAGCTCCCGCGTCGCGTTATCCCCTGGTATGTATGTACTCATAATCGTCACGTCCCCTTTTTAACCTTCCAGCTAGGTACTTCAGATCCTAGCTATCTGAGAGCGCACCAGCCGCCTCCATCCGGGACCGCACTTCCCTCACCAGGGCCTTTGCCTCCTCCACCTCGACACCATCCTGGCACAACTCCATGGCCAGCCGATTCGCAGCCTCATAGTCGCCCGTTCGCATCGCGAAGCGCGCGAGCCACATGCGTGCTTTGCTCGTGGCTGGCGTCACACCCGTCCCTTCCATCCCTGCCGTACACTCATGATGCGTCGTCTTATCATTAAAAGCATGATGGTACTGGTGCTGGTGCTGGTGTTGGAAATCTTCCGAGCCTGCCGGCGAGTCATTGTGAATCATGAGCGATTCGCCCAGCGACGCGTTAGCATCTGCCGCCAACGCTGCTGCTGTCGCGTTGCCTTCTTCCTGTGCGACGCAGAGCTCCATGTAGGCTTTTGCTTCTTCCTCTTCGCCGAGATTGTCATACATGACTGCTATTTGGAGCACGACATCCGGGTCCATGTGGCCGGTGGCGCCGCGTCCGCCAAACAGGTCCATCGCGCTGCCGAAACTGCTGCCCACGTCGTAGTAGGCATCTGCGAGGAGGGCCCGTTTGAGGGCCTTGATGCCGTCGTGTTCGCGGCCCATTTTCTGGAGACACGAGCCGACGGCCATCCACATCTTCCCATCCCACGGGCGCAAGCCGGCGGCCTTTTTGTAGTACCAGAGGGAATAGGTGTGCATTTCAAGCATTTCGTACGTCTGGCCGAGGCCATACCAGGCGCGATAGTCGCGGCGGTTGACGTCGACGGCGCGACGGTATGATTCAATGGCCGCGTGCGTGTTCTTCAGCTCAACATACTCGTGGCCCATGAGCGTCCACGCGGACAGGCATGACCGATCTAGTGTCAGTGCTCGTCTAAAGTACTGGACGGCCTTTTCGTGCATGGAAAGCAGAGAGTAGTAGTTGCCAATGACAACGCACGACTCTGGGCGGAACTTGTCGACGCTGGAGCACAGATGAGCTACAAAGGCAAGTTTTGGGCGCATGTTGAGCACGTAAAGAATGTTGGAGTAGTGATCTAGCGAGTCGATTCGGTGCGGATGCAGCGAGAGTAAACGGCTAAAGTGCTGCTCGGCTGCCATGAGGTCTTTGGAGTGGTAGGCAAGTAGAGCGTTGCAGGTGAGTAGGAAGGATGAGGTGGGGAATAAGGACAGGAGCTGTTCGAGGGACGCAGCCAGATCGGGGGTCTGCTGATAGAGTTCGATGGAAGTGTGAATATGGAAGATGAAGGACACGATATTCTGCGGACAATGCCGCACGATTTGGTTGAGCTGGGACGGATTAGCATCGGCTGTATGTGTATGTGCGCGTGTTGTGAGTGTGTATGTATGCCCAAATACCTCTTCGACCCTTGTGATTAAACCTGCAATCTCCTGCCAACATCCCCAATTCATGGGAAATTTGTGCACGCTCCTCATAAGATAGTCCATTGCCTGCGCGTCATTCTTCTCTTTTGCTAGCACCATTCCATACCTTGATGGCGGCAAAGTCGATCGAGATCAGCAGTTGTACTTCTAGATGGAATAGGAAAGGAGAAAAAGGGGAAGGAAACAAGAGGGAACAATAAGGTGGACAAAAAAGGATTAAAGAAAGAGGAGGACTCACAAATACTCTAACCATCCCTGACTTCCCACAACCTCCTCATCCACCGTAGTCCTCTCACTAAACCACGCAGCCAAGAAAGTCCCAACCACAAGAAGCTGCTTATTCGCTACAGTTCCCAAGTCCTGCGGTCCCATGACCATTTCCGAGTCCTCGTTCCTACGCTTCTCGCCCGACATAAACTTGGCATAAAGAGCCAGGAACAGACTCTTCTGGCTGAGTTTCGGCAACGAAATTGCAGCAGCACCCACGCCAGACGTTCTACCCTCCCCGGCCTTGGCCTTTCCCTTTGTGCGCTGCTGCCGCAACGGCGTTGTCTCAGCCTCAGAATGCGATGCCAGAATAGACGATAGTAGCGCCTCGGGGAGGAACACGGCGGCGCAGCGGTCGTATTCTTTGCAGTCGAACAGAGACCTGGCGAGCAGGTACTTGCTCAGCTCTCTCGCCTCGAGGGCAGCTTCTTCGGGGTCGAGGTTAGGCGTAAAGAGGGGGGATGTGCGCTGAGGGGCTTCGGGGGTTGCGGACACCAGGATTTCTTCGTCTGTAGGCTCGGGAAGGGCGTTGAGGAGTTCGGCGGCCCTGTCGGGGTATTAGCTTGAAAGAACATTGTAGCGCATGAAAAGTGATGTGCTGTTTTTTTTTATTTCTTCGTATACAGTAGTATTCTCGAAGAAACTACAGATTCGGGGGGGGGATGTGGTACCATTTTGTCGACGAGTAGAGACACCTCTCCGACGTCTTGATGACAGCATCCTGAAGGGCATCCCGCAACTGCAGAGTCTCGAGCGCACTCAGCACCATGTTCTCTGCGGGAGGATGCCGCTTTCTAGGCGGGAAGCTTATGTGACTGTTGCCCTACTATGTTGCGGCGAGCTGCGATGTCCCGAGGCGAGCTTGTCGCGTTCACCCCGCCCGCCACTGCCGATTTCACCCAACCTCCGGGACTGCTTCGGAGAGAATCGTTCTATTCGAGGATGGGCTTCGAGTCGCTCTGTCTGATGGATTGCATCGGCGCAAAAGGGCAATGGTTGTATGATGTTTCGATGGAGTGGTTGTGCAGCGCTTGTCGCGTCACCAGCGCGCATTAGGAAGGAGAGCTGCATCATGCATGTTACCGCACCGTCTGCGCCTAATTTGTGCACAGTGTAGGTATCTGCTTCCCTGCACCAACGAGTCTCATTGCTACATATATCTCTGCAATGACTCGAAGGCACTGTAGGTAGTATGTATGTATTCGAGAGCTGAATAACAGCTGCAAGAACTTGATAGGATATGCCGAATCCGTCATCAAACTTATCCAAATCGTGCAACTGCGCGGCTGACGGACAAATCTGCCATCTCCACATCAGGCGGATTCGCGACAAAACCTCCCAAGTTCCAACATAAGACAGCACCGCAGGCTCTTTGCGCAAAGGACAAAGAAGTAGGCGTCAATGAGCTTATGAATTAGCCAATTCCCCTGTACTGAAGCCCTATTTGTAGGCTTTTCTACTGCACGAACGTCTCACAGATAGCTCGTACAGAGCACCAGGATCACCACACTTGCAAAACAATTTTGTCAAACCATTCGTCATACACACTACACTCTCTGGACAACCAATTACGCAGACCTATTAAGTCTCTCCCATTAATTTTGTTAATATGTACAACGATCCAACTTCAATGCCAGGTCGGGCCTGTGTATTATCCAGATAGCCAATCCAATCCCACGTCGCGATTCGTCCAAGTCATTTCTGCTATAAACCAAAATTCAACGCGATTCTCCGGGGAACGCACCGATTCAGAGCAAGCAAACCCAAAAGAAACCAAGAAAACAGACCGAAAAAAAGGGGTAGAAGGAAACAGAACATGATCCAGAAAAAAAGGTGAAAAAGAATAAAAAATGTTGGAAAAATGTTGGGAAAAAAGAAACGATCCCTCGTTATCTGTCCCCCCCCCATACGCCATCCTTCTCCCCTCCCATACGCCATTAAAATCCCAAAACAATAAAGATACCTCGTCGCTAATATAAAATAAAGAACCACACCCTCATCGCGTCCTCATCGCGTCCTCAAGGCCTACCGCGCCCTATTCACCAACGGCTCAGCAGGCACCCTCCCCCCCTCCCCAGAACCCCCCTCCCCATGATACAGCCTCCTCAGCGGCACATCCTGACCAAACTTATTATGAGCCCCATGCGAAAAATGCCGCAAACTAGGCTGCAAAGTCCCAGTCCCTCTACTCACTCTACTCTGATGCCGCTGCGGGCCCTCAGCAGCAGCAGGATGATGCCCAGGCTGCGACAACGGTGGCGGCGGAGGCGGAGGAGGAGGAAGAGGAGGAGGATGATGATGATGATGATGCATCGCGCCCACAAGACCAATGCTGCCGCTACGGCGCGAGGAATGTCTTCTCAGAGCGACGGCGGCGGCGGCGTCGCCGCGGGAAATAACACCCCCAGCTGCGTGATGGATAAGCGGCTGGCTTGGTGTACGCATATGTCTCGCACCCGCGTTAGGCCCGGTATAAAAGCGCGGCTGTTCGGAGATGTCGTTGTTGAAGTCGAGTAACGGGGGGGGATACCTATCACGGCGAGGCATGCAGCTGCTTATGGAGGAGGAGGAGGAGCCGACGACGGCACTGGTCGAAGGAGAGAAGGATGCACGTCTGTCGGTCGGCATTGGTCTCCGTTGTGGTTGGTGGTGCTGCTGGTGTTGTCTCTGTTGCCGCTGCTGCTGCTGTTCTCGTTGATGCGTATGTCGCGTTCGAGCCGAATGCTCCGCCGCAGATGGAAACCACGATTTCGGCTCATCCTTTCTCTCATCCTTCTCAGCTTGCTTCGTCGCGTGTCTGGTGGATGCATCAGAGCCTGGCTTCGTGATCCCCCCATTGAGCAGTGATGGTGCGTCGGTGAAGGGCCCGTCGGCGAATTTCTCGGAAGACGTGAACGCGGGCGTTGCGGCTTCAGACTGCTTGCGCTTCTGCTCATATGAGTCGCCCAAAAGGCCGCCGACCGAAAACTCGGGCTCCTCCTCGCGAACCGTCGGTGGGATATCTCTAGAGAGTGAAGAGTTCTTTGCTCCTGAGGACACTTTAGATCGGACGGAGAGCGCTTTGTGCAGCTGCGTCGGGCCGGGGTTGGCTTTGATGCTCAGTCTGACATCGTGGGTGTCCTTCAAAGTCTCGGATGAGGCTTCATCGGTGCGACTGTAGCCTCTGTCGCTCACGAGATGGCCGTTTCTGCCAATGCTATTCGACTTGACGCTTGACACGTTGTTTCTCATGCTGGGGGATCTGTTGCTGTAGTTGATGCCGGTATCGAGCAGAGGCTGCTGCGGAGATGGCTTGCTCTTTTCCCCTCCCAAATCAACCATTCTGTTCACCATGTACCAGCTGCGCCACCCATGGACTTTCTCAAAAAACGATGCCGCCTGCTGAGCATCCTCCGTAGAGAAGAAGTGAACAAACTTTTCCGTCGAAGAAAAGACGACTGTCTTTTCCAGACTCTTGATGGCATAGCAGAACCGTTTCGGCGGTCGTAATTTACGACGCATCTCGCTCTCCTTGGGGGTGTAGATGTCAAAATCCGTGAGGTGGCAGAGGATGGAGCAGTCCTTGTCGTAAGGCTGCGTATTGATTGATTTGGCCACGTACATCTGCCCATTATCGAGGAGCGTGACCCAGCGTTTCTTCCATTTTCCAGGCTTTGAGGAGTGGTGCATTTGCATGGAAAACCCACAAGGCGGCTCGTCGGTCCGGGGGACAGATTCAATGGCAAGGCCATCATCATTGGGGGGGGTGTCGCACGGCACGATGAGGAGGGAGTTTTGCTGATCGCGATCCCATGAGTTCATCACGTCGCGGATTCGTTCATATAGACGCAGGCGGCGCTCCAGGCCGAGACAAGAGTAGCATTCGATCAGAACGCAGGTTGTGGGAGTGAGATTATGTCGCGTCATCTCAGCTGCGGCGTTGAGAATATCCATTGGCGAAGTGTCTGCTGTGACGGGCAAGTTGATTGTCGACGATAGACATCGAACAACGACTCGCTAGAAAGATGAAGTGAGTCAGCCTCTTTCTTTTCTGTCTTGTTTATTCTGCTTCTACTCTTTCTGGGGAAAGACAGAAACATGCCGGTTTTGGGGATACTGAGTTGTTGTACTTACTCGTTCTCCGCCATTGCTCGCAGAAATAGGTGCATCCGTCTGGGGCACGATGCCCTTGCCACCAGGTTCAATGAAGCTCATCTTTCTAGGTCCGGAACTCAAGGTACTACCACGACTGCAACTGAAGTGGCTCCTCAGAGAGGGTGCATGAATGACAGAAGACGCAATGGTGCTGGAGGCGTTGGCAGTGTTGGACTGGCTGATTCTGGCGTTGACAGTCGTCCGTTTGACGCCCGAGCTCGAGCGGGACAGCGTTTGGAGAACAACAGGCTTCTGCTTGGCAGGTGTGACAAGCTCGAGCTTCCTCAGCTCCAGGGGAAGTCGAGGCGTTTCAGCTTCAGCCTCGAGAAGGGCGAGGTCGTCGGTGAGGTGCTGATGCTTCTGGGCAGGCGTATGTGTCTCAGCAGCGTGGGATGGAATGGAATGCGGCATTTGTTTTTGAACAACAAGCTCTGCATCAGGACTGGGGCCGGACGATGGCTCTGGCTCAGATGATCGGGCCTCTGATCCAGATGCAAGTTGGCCCCTTGCATAGACTTCTCGATGGAGTCGGACGGACGACGGGAGGCTTTCATATTTCGGCGCGTGGTGGTGGGGTTCGTATGGTACCTGTACCTGTTCGTATGCCAATGCCATTGTTGGGCCCGCTTCCCTTCCACCGCTGCCTCTTAGATTTCTCAAATGGTTCGAGTGGCTCGAGTCTCGCATGTGGCATCGCGTGGCCTCGTCCCTGTTGGTCTTGGTCGACTGCGACTTGTCGACGCCAGTCCGCGATATCCACGGCGCCTGGCCGAGGAACTCCGGTGGCGTTTTGAAGCTTTCCAGGAATCCGCGCTTCCTCTGCGCCCCCGGCACCGCGCGCGCCTCCGTCAACTTCAACTCGGGCCTCTTTGGAGCATGCCGCAAGCTTCTGACGCTCCGGGATCGTGATAGCCGTAGAATCGGCACTATCGGCAGTATTGGCTTGCTCTGTGTGGCATCTTGGCGCAAGTCCGCCGAGTCGTCGTCGCTGCCATGACCGCAGTGGCTGTCTTGGAAGACATGAAAGCCCCGTAGCGATGATGTGTCCTTTCCTTCAAGTGTACGTGTACGATCTCGTGTACGATAGCGCGACAAGCTTCGCGAGGGTTGATATGGGGCCGCCTCGATGGAGCCAGGATCCCCTGTCGTGGCATCGCGGGCCATCTTTCAGATTTCTCAACTTGATCGCCTCTAGCTGAAGGATCGACTAATAAGTCCGACTTGATATGTATGTACCTATGTACCTGGTAGGAGGTAGTACTATTAGTGTGGAGTCGATTGTATGTACTCCTGCATCGAGGCTTCGGCAAAAACAGCGGCAGCAATAGTGCCTCGTTTGGCCAGAAGCAATACTGTAGAGCAGATTCACTTGCTAGTAGCCGCTCGTCTTGCGCAGGTTGTGTTCTTTGTCCTCTTTTCTGGTGGTCGACCACCTTGTCCCGCGGCAACTTGACACTGTCGATACCTCCAATCCCTGCCTTAGGTAGCCGGGTAATATGTACATACCGTAATTTGTAAATACCCCTCGATCGGAAACGCGGCCCGCTCCAACGCCAGTCGGAGATTAAATCTCAGATGAGAATCTGGGATGAGAAACACAAAAATGCCTTGTGCAAGGAACTGCCCGAACACAGCAGATAAAAAGTAAGAATGATTGCAAAAATGGCAGCGGGGAGTTCACGTTGCAATCTCAAATCTCCAATCCCCAGCGCGTTCCACTCTGGACGTGCAAGATGCAGCTGATGTTACAGCACAGGTAACAGAATAAACAGACCAGCCAACGACTCAGATTGAATGGCCAAACTGGAAAGCGTGATGAAAAGAAATACATGGGCAAAGACTTCTAAGCTCCGGGATGGAATGGCATGACGAGATTCATCCTATCATAGGTAGTGTGCACTGTGATATGTATTACACAATATCACCCATTCAACGCATCGAGAATGACACGCCACGACACACGTGTTGCGGTGAGCGTGTTGTCTGACTCTTTGCCGGAGTCCATAGTCACGGTCCACTGACCCAATTCTGACACATTTGTGATCCTGATCAGGTACATAAAGGGGGAGCAGATACGATATGTATAATATTACAACCGCATCAGTGATCAGTGATCATCCAATAGTAAATACCGATATCTTCAGGCGCTGCATGCCTCAACGACGCGTCGTGACATTCCAGAAACTAGTCTCTGTCTCGGAGCCCAAATCCGCATTCTCCGTCCAACCATCATGAGTCTGACTCCTCTTCCGTTCGTCACCAAACACTTCGTCAAACAGACACATAAGGTCGTGTTCGGCTGGTGACGCCGGACGGTGACAGTCGCTCAAACATGTCACCAGTGTTCACCCGAGCTGATGAAATATGGCCAAACATCTGCTTTTCCATGACGCCCAGCCGATGATGTTGCCACATTTTGAAGTATTTTCCTTCGTATCATCAGCCAGACTCTCACGCTGAGAATCACCGCATGCTAGTGCGCTGTACTCAATGCAGTTTTCATGGACGGGTCGTACAACACCGCCCGGCGCCGTCGGCTTTTCGTATAATGCGATTGCATTTGCAGCTAATGGTGACAACCTCTTGCATCTATGCTTTCTCAGGACGCTTTGACTTCGACATAGTCTATAGATGATAGTACGGTCTGGCCGATGATCGAGATGCGCATCGCGACGTCGGCACTCGAGAATGAGTCGCCCCTGTATTGATCCCAGTCACTGACTACACTTTTTAGGTATTTGCTGTCATACCCAGCCATCACTCAGGCACTTGTTAAGTTATTTCTCCTCATCTGGAAGACCGGAAGTAAGTCACCTCGAGCTTTGTGATTCAATACAAGTCCTATAGTCCCTGAGTCGTGGTAGAGAAGCGCCTTGCTGTATTCCCATGCTCTACATCATAGCCGGAATGCTATGCAATTTGATTGGCGGTCGGGATTTATCTATGACGAAATGACCACTGGTGGTGACTGAAGCCGCCAAATTCATGGAGGTGTATGCCATGATCGTCCTGAACTCGGCATCGCCCGACGCCATCACCTGATGTACTCCGCGGCAACGACATCGTCAGAGACTGGAAAGTTGAAACTTCGTGCATGATGCAGGATATTCTACGTGGTCCGAGCCCGAAATGGTGGGAATGCTTGATTATGCTTCTTCTTTCTGCCACTCTCAATGAACTTGATGGCTTTCTTACTTGATGGAAAGCACAATTTATAAGCTTGCAATTTCGTGCGCGTGTATTTCTCAGCCTTCCGCAAAAGCGGTCCTTGGGGCTCATCCTCTGCACTATTGCTTCTATATGAACGAAAGGCCGCTCTGATCCAACTCACCTCCCACCAAGAGCCTGCGATAGAAACGAGAGAGATTTGAGCAAAGTGTGGACGGAACGGACTCATACATGATCCACATCGGCAACCAAATCTCAGACCACCTCATCAGTCATGTCAACCTACAGTGTTTTGACCGCCAAGAGAGATAGAAAATTGCTGCTCATCTCACGTGTTAAATGCCCGAACTTCTCGGCGCCACCATTCGGTAAAGTTGGTAGTAGTAATGTCGATGCCCAGCTTCTCGATCTCAGTGGTGCTAAGATGGCAGTCATATGGCCTTATCACCAAGGCATTGCGATCATTGCCCTTCGTGTTGGGTTCAATGCTTCCAACATCCAGGCCCATAATCTTTCCAAACAATTGACAAATTTCATACTTTGTCATCTTGTCTTCGCTTGTAAAGTGAAGAACTGGTGGCAGTTCTTTGCGGTCGCTCTCTGCATCTGTTTCAACATATTTGGCTGCGACGTCTACTGATCGGTTAGCGAGGCTTCCGCCTCAAAAGATGATTGCACAGTAGGATGATGATGGAGGCGTTGTATGGCGGCTTGGTTTTCGGCCTTAACCGGTACACGTGCACCACAATAAGAAGACATCGAGAATGCAGTGGCAACACTGCATGTGAGTACTGTAACATACCTCGACACACGCGAGCGACATCCTCCGTATTGGTGGGATAGCGGACACCCCAGTCATCCATCAGAATCTTGGTGCCCTCCGTCTGCGCCTCCCAGACTGACTCCATCAAGACGTTGATGGCGCTCTCGGCAGGTGTTTCAGCATGGCCGTACAGCACAGGTATTCTGAGTACAACTACCGATCCAACCTTGTCCATTTCCTCGGCAACTTCCAGAACCGCATTTTCTCCGTCCAGTTTCGTCTGGCCATACAACGTGGTAGGCCTGGTAGTTGCATTAACTTCATACGGCGCATCTCCCGGCACGCCTGGAAAGACGTAGTCGGTAGAAATGTAGATCAGCACAAGACCTCTCGAGAGGACTGCCTGTGCAAGTCGCTCACTTGCCTCCGAGTTCAGGGCCCGAGCAGCTTCTGGATCTTGATCTACTTTATCAGGGAATCTTTGAGCCGCGGCTAAGGCGGTAAGTTAGAAGGACGGACGGACTTTAGAGGTTTCTTTTTCACTTAAGTACATCAGATGGGTGCGGAAGAAGGATTCCGTCGACCACATCGGACTTTTACCAGGAGCGGCATACCATGCACAACAACATCAGGTCTGTAGATTTAGAGGGCACGAGGGCCATGATTAGCAGCCAACACCCCATGCCATGATTTGGGAATATGATGGTGAGAAGCACGAACTGGATCTTGGCCAGAAGCTTATCGAGTCCCGCAGCATCCTCATTTTCGAGGTCCACTCGCAGCACGTCGACGCCATCAGCTCGTGAGTGCCCCGTGCCCTTGACAACCCAGTCAGGGCTTCGACGAAAGGCGCTTACGATCTCCCGGCCAAGCAGGCCGGTCGCGCCCGTGACGAGCGCTCTTCTTCGATGATGGTTAGGTGCCATCATGTGCAATCTTCTTCTATGTCGTGGGATGCCGAGGAAAGTAGTTTCAGTTCGTGGCGAAGAATAATGTTTTATCGGTGTGTCTAGTATCCGGAAGGAAGTGCAGCGTGAGGCCTTTGAATCGAAGCTGCGACAATAAGCTGGTGCTGGTTGGAATTTTGTTGGGGACGTAGGGTCGCACTGCCGCGACCGAGGGGTAACTTAGGCTCGGTCCGACTTTAGCCATCATGACGTGTCAGGTAAGGAAAGACGTTGTTTCACTCCAAGTGAAGAAGAAAAAGACGTCGAAAAGCAAAGATATAGACGCAGCAAATTTGTATCTTGTTCTTCGACGTGGTTTACGACGGTAAAAAAATGACTTTTTGTATAGGGTAGGCCAGCTATGAGGTACATACGCTCGCCCCACATAATTTTCCACTGATCACTACCTCCTCCTACGGAGAGGTACCTACCTGAAAGTCGAGAGTCGAAGCTACTCCGTACGTACGCTGTCAACGTCATTATCTTGCTTCCAAACAAAATCCAACAATTCACCACTGATCATTTCTCACGCGCGATAACGGAGCCATGCCTCCAAAACGTATGACCGCCAATCCGGCGCGGCCTCAGCGCCATCGCGCCGGCAGAGGCCACGATTCTTCCTCCTCCGACTCCGAAGGCAGCGACGCCGACTCGCCCTCGGCCTCTACCACAAAGGCGCCGATCCCACCACCTCCAAAGGCAATCAGCGCCGGAAAAATCATCAGCAACCTCGGAAAAGTTGATCTCAGCGCCTCAAAACGACAAGAAGCCCTCCTAGCAGAGCAGCGCAGAACAGCAGCAGCAGCCAAAGCCGAACGACTCGCCGCGGCCTCGGGCTTCGTCACAGCATCCGAAGAAGAAAGCGAACACGACGGCCAAAATGATGGCGAGAGCGGTTCTTCTGAAGAAGAGAGCAGCGAAGAGGAGGAGGCAGAATCAGAATCAGAAGAAGAGGCACCCAGACGATTAATGCTGCGCCCGAAATTCGTGCCCAAATCCCAACGAGGAAAAGACGCCCTCGATCTAGAAAAACAACAAGAGGCCGCCTTTGAAGCACAAGAAGCAGCCAAGAAAAAAGCAGCAGATGCCCTCGTGGAAGAGCAAATCCGAAAAGACCTCGCCGCCCGAGCCGCCGGCAAGAAACACTGGGACGATGACGAGAACCCCGATTCGGAGGTCGACACGACGGATGGGCTGGATCCAGCTGCGGAGGAGGCAGCCTGGCGGGTGCGCGAGTTAAAGCGCCTCAAGAGGTCGCGGGAGGCGATTGAAGAAAAAGAGCGCGAGCTCGCCGAGGTGGAGCGTCGAAGGAATTTAACAGAGGAGGAGCGGCAGGCTGAGGATGAAGCGTTTTTGGCAAAGCAGCAGGATGAAAAGGATAGTAAGGGCAAGATGTCGTTTATGCAGAAATATCATCACAAGGGTGCGTTTTTCCAGGAGGAGGCTGCGGCGGCCGGTCTTTTGCAGCGCGATCTCATGGGGACGAGGATTGCGGATGATGTGCGCAATCGGGAGGCTTTGCCGGCGTATTTGCAGAAGAGGGATATGACGAAGCTGGGGAAGAAGGGCGCTACTAAGTATAGGGATATGAGGAGTGAGGATACGGGGCGGTGGGGGGATCTGGATGACCGGCGGAGAGACGGGAGATATGCTGCCGGGGGAGGGAGGGATGATAGGTTCCGTGCTGATGATGAGAGGTTTAAGCCGGATGAGAGGGATGCTAAGGGTGCAAATGCTATTCCGTTGGGGGATAGGGAGACGAAACAACGAGCTGGGGGGCGGAGTGGAGATGGGAACGAGGATGGGAGGAAGAGTAGGGTTGATGAGTATCGACCGAGGAATAGGGACTTGTCGCGATCAAGATCAAGATCAAGATTACGGTCACAGTCACGGTCACGGTCACGGTCACGGTCACGTTCGCGTTCACGGCCAAGGCGACGGTTAAGAAGATCGAGATCAAGGTCGAGATCAAGATCGAGAACACCACCGAGAGAACGCAATGACGACAGACGCCGCAAGAGGAGCACGTCGCGCCCCAGGAGAGGATATGAAGATAAAAGACGAAGAGTGGACGATTGATGGCATAGATCATCTTGCATCTTTTTGTAGAACAGGGTCAGCAAGTCTACTTGTGCAGTAATATGCCGGAGACCTGTTGAGCTCGAGAACAAACCCACCACCAGGCAAGGCAGCATTCCATTGTCCAATGATTAAAACATCACATCCATATATCTCCGTCTCATGCCGTGCGTATCATGTACTCTACCGTCGCACCCTCCACAGTCTACATCTATTTCCCCGGAAAACCCCCCTCAGGTCTCCAACCACATAAGATCCATCCCAGTACCCATGTAAGGGATCATATCCGCACGATTTCTACCCTCGCCCTATCGAATATTCTGTGGCTGACCATGTCCTCCGAGACGGCAGCGCTAGGAGCATGGAGCGTCATGCGCGCGTATGTGCCTGAGCCCTTGCGCCGGGACAAGGAGCCCGGGTTAATGGTCAGGACACTTTCAACGACCTAGAAGAGGAGTTACGAGTTAGTATAAGAGCAACAAGAGCACGGTGCCTGCAGACACATGACTTTGTTTGCCTTTCACGACGTTTTTTTCTTTCTTCTCCTCCTTGTTGGACTTACCTTTGCAAACGGCGGCAACGAGCTCGGCACAACCATGACATCCGGCCTCACATTCACCATCTCCCCCAGCCGCATATACGCCACATCGACTACCGCCCCGGTCGCTATCCCCTGCTCCGTCCCCGTTCGCGGCAACCTCGCCCGGTCCGTCGGCGGGAATAGTGGGAAGTAATGCCTCTGCTCAATCAGATATCTGCATAGACGGCCCATCAGGTCTCCCCCCGGGCCGCCCGCCGAGGCCGGCGCGGAAGTCACTCGGGAGAGCTCCTCGCTGCGCAGCTCGTAGAGGATATCCTGCGAGGAGAGGCCGATGACCATTTCGTTCATGGACAGTGTCATGGGGTTGGATACGATTTTGGCGGATTTCGGGAGCCCGAGTTCCTTGCGAGAGAGGGTGTCCTGCGGCCAGGAGACGTGTTTGGCGAGGATGTCGCGTGTGGAGGGGACGAGGATGACAGTGAGGTGCGGATTGGAGGCGCAGGCGCGGGTGAGGGCTGATGCGAAGAGGTATCGGAATACGGTGCTCATGGTAGCGGTGTCGGGGTCGATGGTGGCGGCCTCTTCGGGGAGGTCGAAGTCTCCGGTCGCGATGAGGGGGTGGTTGATGTCGATAAAGGGCCCAGTGAGGACGAGCGCGTCGGCATGTGTATCTGCTGCCTGGGAGCAGAGTGCGTGGAGGGGTTCATAGTCGAGGTTGTCGTCTGCTGTGTACGGACCAGCCGCAAAGAGAATATTTAGGGGTGTTGGATCCTCGTCCGAGTCCATGGCGTCCGGACCGCCTCTCAGCTTTTCTCGGTGCGCGGCGAGGGCAGACGGCGTGGATGCCGCGTTGGGGAGCAGGGGAACTTGGAGTATCTCGTGGACCACGAATTCGCTTCCCGTGGTGTTGATGCCCCTAAAAGCAGCGATCTGGCCCGGGAAGAAGCTCCAGGAGCGGATGTTGTCCATCTTGAGGGGAACGCGCAGGCCCATGCCTGTTCTTCGAGACGTTTCAAGTACTAGAGAGGCGGCATTTAGTCTGCCCTCCATGGAGTCGGACGCGATTCTGCCTACGGCAACAACCTCTGTCGTGCTCTGACTTGCGGCGCTGCCAAACGCCGAATCGTCCAGCTGATGGTAGTCCTGCACAATCGTCATAAATTCATCGATGCGGTCATCCAGAATCTCGCTCGCCTCTGACAACTTCATAGCCAACGGCTTGTACGCCATCTTCTTCTGGTCCGACGCAGCCGTCAGTTTAATTCTCGGCTCTGAGAATGGCGCCACGGGTGCCGTAGCCGCAGCGAGATGTCCATTGAGAACCTCGACAACATCTCCTGGATTCGCACGATCAGCAAACGACGATGACCTGTTAGTATGACCCCGAGAGAAGGAATCTCAAGAAAATTAGCTTCTTTATTCACTACTCCTTGCCTTCCGAGGAAGGCAAGTGTGATACTACCAAGAGTCCCAGAAAAAATGACAACGTACGGTAAGCCATTCATAGCCTTGAGCTGGTCACTCATGCCCGCGGGCGAGCTGTTGACTTTTAGCCCGCCCATCTTCCTTTTCAGCTCGCTGCCCGAGCCTCGGTTCGCCAATCTTGACGCCAAAGCCGGTGTGCTCGGCACCAAGTCATCCAGCATCCCAAACACGTCCCCGCCCGAGACGCCCCTCGGGACGGCATTAACCCTGCGCTCGCCCCTGACCTGTGTTGCGCGATGGCTCTTCTCCAGCTCGTCCTGAATGCTGTGTTTCAGATTACGGATATTCTGTAGAGAGAGGGCGGACTGAGCGTCCAGGTCCATCCTGATACAGTACGCATCCCATTTGAAGAAGAGATCGTCCACGGACAAGTCGTGTAGGCGAAGAATGGACTGGATCTCGTAGAGAACATCTTGCTCGAGCGGTTTGTGGGGGGAGAAGCGGGTTTGGATGTCGCTGTCTGCCATGGTGGGCTATGAGTTCTGGTGTGGGAGGGCTTGCGAAGCTACAATGGCAGCGATGCGCTCCACGAAGAGCACACGAACGAGGATAAAACGCTTCGTTGTTCTCTCACGTATTCGATGCAAATAACGCGATTCGACTGTAGACGGCTGGTGGTGGTGGTTGTTGTTGTTAATTTCGCTGCATGGCAAATTGCGGCGTTGTTCGAAGTCGGAACTGGGGAGACGCGACGACGCGCTTCGTGGCTAGTGCAGCGCGTAAAGCACCTGCAGTGCAGGGTCCAGGGACTCAGCCACTGTGTCGCACTGTATTGCAATGCGCCTCATGGGCCCGGAACGGGTTACGTACATACATACATATGAGGTACCTGGTATGTACCCAATGTACATACGGAGTAGGTGCCAGTTCCACCGGCAAATCGAACTCGATCGAGAACTTGTGCTATCACCAGAGCACCTACGTCAGAGGAAAATGAAACAACGAAGAATTACACCATTGATCATAACCCGTCGAATTGCATCTAAAACTGACAATCAAAAGTCTCACTACATCCATCAGGCTATTCAGAGCAACGCTACCAACCAGACGAAATGAATGCACCATCTTTACACGACGGAATCATCGCCCTACGCGACCAAGACGATTGGACGACTTGGTTTCATCAAATTCACGCTCGCGCCGTAGCCCACAATGTCTGGATCTACTTTAAGCCAGATAACCCACTTCCGTTTCCGGTAAAGCCAACGCTTCCGGAACTTCCAAGGCCATCTGAATACCCTCCAGCAAGAGGCATTGAGGAGGCGACTCGCCCTTCAGAGCTATCAGCACTGGGTCGGGTGGCTTTCCGGAAAGATCTAGAACACTACAAGTACCTGTCTCAGATATACGAGCTTGATTTTGAAGCATATGGGAAGGAACAGAAGAGTATCCGTCATTTGACCCAGCTCATCTACTCAACAGTAGCACCGTATCTGCAGCACACGTGCTGCCTTGCAAAGCAACCACGTCAAACATGGCTCGCCAATCTCAAACTGGAAGTTGGGATCGACGATCATATCGAACAGGATCGAGAACTCGAACTAGAACAAGCACGGAGAATAGATCGAGCATTCGAACGCGCGCGAGTACTCGAACAAGACCGATCACGGGCACGATATCGCGCCGCCCTTAAGCCTATGCGGAGCCCAAAGGACTGGCACACATGGCTGTCTGAATATGAACTAGCCTCCTTCGATGCGACAGCGAATCGCGTTCTCGAGGCTACCGATAGCAATACCATGAAGGATGACTTCGTGGGCGCCGTGAGAAAAGTAGCACCCTTGTGGATTCCCGTCTTCCTACAAAGAAGAAGGGATAATCCTGACATGACCAGACGGGAGATGATGAACAGCTTTCAAAGTCACATGGATATGTTTCATTCTCGGTGGGAAAGGTAACACAGGGCTGGCGCTGTCGCTACAGCTGAGGAGAGGACGATTCGTATCTCGATGAAGGTAGTCCAAGCAGCAAGGGTACATATCGAGAGGGATTGCTTCTTTCGCTGCGGAAAGCGCGTCTCCCACCAAACGGACTCGCAGCAGACTTCGCCGTCAACGTCAAGACTCAAGGCAATTAAGCCTCAAAAAACAGGCGGCCATTAGATGGTGAGCCTGCCAAGGCCATAAGTACATGCGCGGCATGTTGTAATTGCCATGAAGTCAAGGATTTGTCTTCACGTCCATGAAGATCGAGCCCCTGCGTAGTGGTAGCCACGTAGGACTCAAACACATTTTTTGAATACAGACATAGGCATGAAAACTGCGTTTCAGGTCTTGGTGGAGGGCAAAACATATCACGAGCGCAACTTGTGAGCGCAGATAGCAAGGGTGCTGACTCCTGAGAGGTATTACATACAGTTCAGGTGTAAGCACACGGGACATATACATATGTATATACATATATATAGGCAGGTACAACATTGGTCGCCCAACGATGCGCAACGAACGAACCGGCTCGATCTTACTTTGGCCTACTGGCACCTGAATTTGAACGTATTGATGGCACCTTGTCAGAGAGAAAATGCGACGAAGTTTCACGCTAACTTAGGTACCTAAATCATATCAGGCTCCGTGTATCACAATCTGACAACTAATGAAGGAAAACCCTTTAAAAGAAGGGTAAACCCAAAAACGAAACCACAACGAGACCTACTAAGAGCCCAAAGGGCGAATGAAATGTGAAAATCGAAGGAGGCAAAGAACATTCTAATCAAATTCTTCGCTACGGTATTGTAAGCATACTACTTACCGAAGCTGTGGTATAGTGCATAAAGCTACTCTGTAAACCCGAAACCAATCCCCCTCAGCGCCATATAATGCTAATTCTCAGGAAAACCACCTTCCTTTCTTCCCTTTTTCCCTTCCCTCCCAAAATCAATAAAAAAGCCCATGGTATCAATTCTCTCAACCCTCTCGGCTGCCTTCCCCCTAGCCATTGTCATTGCTATTCATGTACCTCATGTCGACGACCAATCCACGGCCCCATCTCCATCTTCAAACCTCTCGGCTTCCATCCAATTCCAGACCATCCCCCTCCAAACTCGTCATACTCGTATCCAAATCCCATCCCACCCACGCGCTACTCGACGCGAGATAATCAAACGACATTCCCGCCGCCCCATCCTTAGACGGCGAACTGGGCATCATTGCATCCGTGCTTAAGAGATTCCCGAAATCAATCAGTCCACCCCCATTCCCATCCAAAGTCGGTAGATTGCTCAAATTCAACTCGTTTTCCCCGAAAATAATCCCATCAGAAAACATCATGTTCATAGTGCGACTGAGAGGCGAGTCAAATACCTCAAAGTCACCTTGGTGGTTCCGAGGACTGCGTCTTCGGCTCGCGCTTCCGGGGAACCCAAACGCAGCGGGGGGCGTCTTGGTAGGGGTTCGCTGCAAGAGCATCAGGTTTTGGCGGGGGGAGGCGATGGATCGAAGGGATCGAATTGAGCGGGAGATGCTTCTCGTAATGGGGCGATGGCTAGGCGTGACCTGGGTGGGTGTTTTGAAAGGTTCTTTTGGTGCGCCCGCGTTGTTAGCATGGGGTGGAGGTGTACAAGGTCGAGCGATTGTTGGGCTTCTGAAGAGCGCTTCATCTAGGCTGTTGCCGGAAGCCAAACTCTGGGATTTGGTCTTGGTCGGTGCGACAAAGTTTTCTTTTTCGGTGCTTGTGCCTTTGGGACAACGACTTTCGTCGGGCGTTTGCACGGTATTCACGTGTAGCTCGCCGAGTGTCTTCAGGACACCGTCCTTGCGGGGTGAGGGAAAGAGTACTCTCTTGGTATTCCCCACGGCCGCGTCAAACTCCACGTCTATGGGACTCCCAGCCGTACCACTGCCGTGGCTGGCCCCTGAGTGAGTTGAACCGGGATTCGAGCGAGTTTCCTGCGCATCCAGACTCGCAGATCCCTCTTTGGCCGTTTGCTGTGCCTGTTGCGGTTCCGAGACACCTCTCCCTTCCTGATGCTTCGGTGAAGATGGCTCGACGGGGCCAAGTGCGTCTGTATGAAGATAGGCCTCCGAGGTAGGGTTCATGGTTCCGCTACTCTTGGCACGAGACCTCTTCGGCCGAGGTCCATTCCGTGCGGCGCCTCGCTTTTTGCGTTCCTGGCCAAGACGAGACGCATCCTTGTCCCATCTGTCAGGCGGACGATGGCTCTTGCACTTGGTCAGCCATATTCCGCAAGGATTGCAAAGGAGCAATTCCTGCCACTGCGTCTTGTCGTCCTCTCCTCCCAGACTCTTCTTGACCAGACGATGTAAGGTGGGTTTCTTGTCGGCATCGCGACGCAAGATCTCAATCGCCGTGATTCTGCCAGGCTCAACCGAGTACTCACAGTACTCCGGGACGCCTTCCTTCTCCTGCACCCAGATCTTCCGCCACGTTGGCGTCTCGATCGCTCCACAGTTGCAGCAGTACGGAGGCATCTCGCCATTCATGACTGCTGCTTCCAGACGCTGCTTGATGGCATGCTTCTTCACATTGTTCTTGTTTGATCTCGTCACGATCTGAGGAGAGGAGGGAGGAGGTATAGCGTCACTGTTGTCCACCAAAGCCAGGAGTGACGTCTCTTCGAAAGCGGCCACTATCGGTGCAACTGGATCGCTTGCGGGGATCGGTAGTGTCAGGGGACCGGAAGAGGCGGCACGTTTCAGAGTCGACGCAGCGGGAGGGGGCGCTGCGGGAAGTGTTGGCTCCGCAGATACGGACTGGGACAAAGACGATGGACCAGCAGATTCACTGGTAGGCATAGCTGGCAAAGCTAGAGGCCCAGCAGACTGAGATCGAGCGAGGTGTCGGGATGTCGACATGGCGGGAGGTGCTGGTGCGGGGGTACTCTCGTGATCCTTGCAGCCTTGCTCCTCTTCGTTGCTGATGTCGGCGGCTGCTGGCAGTGAGGACTCTATACTACATTCAGGTGCGATGGTAGCTTCTGGTGCGACAGCTGGACTGGGCATTGTAGCCGCCATGCTCTGCCTTGACTTCTCGGGGTTTTTCTCCTCCATGTTGTCCTCTGTTGCCGTCACTATTGTATGAACGGGGCTCGCAGATTTCTTGGCAGCATAAGACGCAACAGAAGCATCCGCGTCAGCCGCATCAATAGCATCGGTTGTCGGAGGAGGGGTGGGAGGCATGTCTCGCCCAGGCTTCTCGGCTGCCAACCTGGCGGGCGGCATCTCTAGTGTAGGCAGGAACTGGGCGTCAGAATAAGGTTGCGCCGGAGTCGACTTCGGTTGCGGTGTGTTGTAGCTGCAAATATGAACCAAGTCCTGTCCCAATGGTCCGTCCTGCATCTGGAAAACCTGATGCGGAATGCCGCTAGCAGTTCGTGCTTGCGTAGGCATTTTCCGGACACGACGAGGGCGTGGACATTTGGGTTGCGGAACGGTTTGCAGCGGCTCATCACCAAAGAGGTCATCCAAGTCATCGGTAGCTAAGTTGGTTGCGTCCCGGCGAGGCTCGTTTGAAGGCATGGGAGGAAGCACGGGGCTAGATGGAGGGGGACTAGATTGAATAAACGACGACGTTTTCTGCACAGGCGGCGAAGAGCCGATATCAGCAGGGCTGCCAACAGAGTAGGCGGGCGTGGGTGCCAGGGATTCGGGCGATCGGCCATCTTCCTGACTTGGTGAGAGCGGATGCATGGCATCCGCAAATGACGAGTTGTTGGAGAGTGGCTGCTGGCTCAAGGCGGACTCTTGTCTGGGCATCTTGCTAGGGCCCAGCCCTCGAGTCTGGAGGTGACGTGACGATCCGTCGGGAATCGGCGTAGGAGCTCGTGGGACATCTCGGAGATGACTGTCGTTACGTGAAGAAGCGTCGCTATTGACCAAGACAGGCCGAAAGTTGCGCAATGAGCCAGAAGTACTGGCGGCCACCCTTAATGATTCGGGGTTGTTGGCAAAGGGATTTGATGAAGCCCTCTCCACTACCGTAGTCTTGACCCTTTTTCTCATGGGACCAGTATCCTCGCCCTCGGTGCCGTCTTCGTATCCAGACGTGTTGCCTTCCGCGACCTTCTTCCTAGGCCGACCACGGGGCCGACCGGTAGGTTGTCTCTTTCTCGGCGCTCTGTTGGATGTTCGACTCGATGGTCTTGATGAAGGAGCTGCTGCGCCATCTGGCTGCTCGCTGGGATCGACAGACATGGGTGCCATTCTCGGCAGTTCTTGTGTCGGCCCTGAAGGCTCTTGCATCTGCTGCTGCGTCTGCTGAAGATAGTGCACGGGACCCTGCGAGTCGCGTCTGGCCATTGTATTGGGCTGATGAACTTGGCCCTGCGAAATTGCCGGAGACGCAACTCGTGAGACGTTGCTTATTTGCGGTTGACCCTGGCCAATGTGTGGGTTTGTTTGCATGAAAGAACTCCATTCCGCAGCGCCCGTGGGAGTCATGACAGCCTCCATGGGTCTCATTTGCGCCGTCATGTCGGAGCCGTTTTGATGTATTTGTGTGTTCGGCCTTGCTGCCATGGACAGGCGCAACCTGACTTCCAGAGTTTCCCGATTGCCACCACCGAAAACGCCGAGCAGATTCTTGGTCACACGCCCGGTAACCATCTTGGGCTGCTGCATTATCGAGTCGTTTCGCAGAGAGTCAAGCGCCCAAGAAAGCATACCCTGTCCCACCAGAGGCGTATCAGGTTCCGAAAAATCGAGGGCATAGATGGTGTAGTCCGTTTCTTGACTAGCAAGCTCAGGGCTGCATTCCATGACGGCATGGATACACGGCCGCAAATCGACGATACCAATAAGAGACGTCTCGTCTAAAGGTACTGTTTGGATCTGGAGGGTTTGTGGAAATCTGGCCAGGCAGTTTACCTTGCCATCCTTGTCGAAAGTATAGTGAACCTTGACTAGAAAAAAGTATTTTGTTTAGCCCTCAAAAAATGACCGAGACGTACGTGCCACATTCCGTTTAGAAGAGAGGTAGGAGGTTCGACATACGGCCCATTGTCCTGACTTGGACGCCAGGTTCGTCAGCGTTGGCCGGAGAGGGTGCACATTGCTGCTGCTGACTCTTTTGTGAGGGTGGAAGCTGTTGATGTTGTGCGTGTTGGCCGTTCCAAGGGCCCATGGGCGCGACTGGCACCGGCGAAGCCATATCGAGGATTCCCGGACGACGCAAGATGGTGTGCACAGCGATGCGGACAGCGATGCGAGCACTGATGCAGGTGGTGATGCAGGAGGCAAAGACTCAGTCGGTAATTGGAGACGGGAAGAAGGAAAGACGGATGCAGCATCGATCTGAGGTGGAGTGGGGAGTTGTTGTGCACACTGCAATCAAATGGGAGGCGGGTGCATATTCGTGACGCGCCGCTTGTGCCTTCCGAGCTCTTGTCGCGTTGCATCAGACGTGAGAGCGTGACAGTGGATCCGCCACTTTAAAGCCACCGACCTGCAGCGCGCGTCGGGATCGAAGCGGGGCTTTACTCTCGAGTCTCCACTGTCCAGAGTCCAGACTCCAGAGTACAGAGTCCAAAGTTCAAACAGCAGGAACAAGCGATGATGCAGGAGGGAAAAAGGACGCCGCGGGATGAAGGAGAAGAAGAGGAATATACTCCGTAGTGCGCCCTTTGTTGGTTTTTGCTTCGATGGCTTGGCATCAGGTCACGTACATGATACATATGACATACACACATTGGTACAGATGATAAGGTAGACAGGTAGGTATACAGTACCTACAGTCAGCGAAGCTGTGTCGTTTCTTTCGATCCACAGCTCCGATCCCACGCGTTGGACAGTGACTGCACCTACCGAGACAGGTGTAGCGTCTGTGTCGCGACTCGCGAGCACACCAGTGAAAAGAGAAGGAGAAGGGAAAGAGGCGTTCTTGAATCTTGACTCTTCAGTCTTGACGTGGATTCAGATCAGATTGTCATATAGGTACCTATCTTGCTGCTCGTCATTGTTTCTGAATGTTCGTGTTCGCCGTCTCGTTGTTGTCAATCTCTCATCTCGCCTTTATTCATTCCGCTTCCTCTTATCCTCTGCCTCATCCACCTCATCTGCCTCGTGCTTCCATCGCGTACTAAGAACGGGGTGGGCGCCGTCCACGCGCCAAGATGAAGCCATCATGATTCCCGTCTATCCCCTCCCGAGTCCCCTCCATTGCATGCATCAGTTGGCCGCTTTCAGCCTTTAAGTTTCAAATCCTTCACTTCTGAAGAGAGGCTGAAGACCCGCAATCGATTGATGATGACCAACACAGTAGTATGTAGTATGTAGTACATTGTCTCTTTTCCTGTTCGTTGTTGGTGCAGTGTACTGTGTTTCAGTCCAGTGTGGCCTCCGCACTTACTCCGTAGAATGCCGTCTCGTCTTGGTGAAAAAAAGACGCATTCGTGAATCGTGACACAGCTAAGCAGGCTGCCCTCAGGTCCTAGGCTTGGGCGCTTCCTTCGTATGCGCTTTCTGCAATAACGTGGCTGCGATTCATTAATATGCCTCGTGACTTGTACTATACCATCGATAGATTGGATACGGATACCAAAATGCCGTACATCGTGCTACTAATCACACATTCCATTACGTATGCCCCCCCCATTTCGACAATATTTGTATTATTTGTTTCCTTCTCAGCCCACAAACGGACGGCACTTGCATCAAGTCACAAGAATAGTCTTGAAGCACACCTCTGCGTCATTCGCTTACGCTTATTATTTAATAGTACACAAGGCTAGTCATTCATTGCCTATTCCACCAATGCATCGTTTGTTTTTTCTTCTTTTGAAATTACAATCGACTAGTTGGTGGTTCGTCGTCATCTACCCACCTTGCCTTTCCTTCTTCATCCACCACCGTCTTGCGGCGAAGGATCTCATTCACCACCTCAGCGACGCCCTGTCGCTCATTCCTTGATGCAACAATAGTCCTGAAAATCTTTCCGCGTGTAAAGCTGTTTTCTTTGACAACGGCTTTGACTTCTTTCTCGGTGGGCACGCCGTAACTGTGATGGGGGTATTCCGAAAAGGTGCGGTCAGTGAATAGTCGTAGTTGCTTCTTCTCGTCGTATTCGAAGAAGGGCTGGGTAATGTTTTCGTTGACGGGGACGCCATCCAGCGACTCGAATTTCCACTTGGGTGCCGTCTTGTGAACGAGCAGAGCTGTGACGCCTTCTGTGAAGTCGGGGTGTCGCATGAATTTGCTGGCAATCTGGTGCTCTCTCTTGAACGTCTCGGCAATGTCCCAGTCGCCGCCGAGGCGCATCTGCCTCAATGCGACGTGCACGGCGGTGGGGGATCGCTGTTGCAAGGTAGACAGCGTCTTTTCAGCCCACTGCTGGGTCTTGGCCTTCCAGTTCTTCGTGGGAGCGGTTTTCCCTTGCTCTCTCAGGAATGCAACATCCATTTCATCCTCCGATGCGGCATCGAATTCCTCCTCCATGGCAGCACCTGTTTGCTCCTCTACGGCAGCATTTGTCTGTTCCTCCACGGCAGCGTTTGTCTGTTCCTCCACGGCAGCATTTGTCTGCCCCTCCATGGCAGTATTTGTCTTTTCCTCCATGGCAGTATTTGTCTGTTCCTCCATAGCAGCATTTGTCTGTTCCTCCATGGCAACACCACTTTGTTGCTCCGAGCCAGCATCTGTTTGCTCTTCCACAGCAGCACCTGTCTGTTCCTCCACAGTAGCACCTGTTTGCTCCACGGCAGAATCTGCTTGCTCCTCCACGGGAACAGTCGCCTCTTCCTTCAAGGCAGCAACTATATCCGCAACATTGTTCTTGCTGAAGCACCGGTCGATGACTTTTCGGACCGCGCCACGCAGCTGGATAGGCTGATCATACGGCAACCCAGTGCAAAACTCCTCCAAGGTGTTATTGATAACAGCAAGTTTCCTAGGCATCTCATCATCATCCCTGAACCTCAACTCAGCCAAGCGAGCCTCCAAATCAGGCAGACTCGTCGAGTGAAGGTAATGCGTAGCAATCCCAGAGTAAAACACATTCGGCCCAATTAAACGATCACTCGTCAACGCGAGATACGTGCCCATAGCCCCATCCAATCGCGGCAGGAAAAACGACGCTCCCACATCCGGAAAGAAGCCAATCGTCGTCTCAGGCATAGCAAACACAGTCTTTTCCGTCGCAATCCGAAAGGGCGCGTGCATGCTCAGACCGACGCCTCCGCCCATGGTCACGCCATCCATCAAGGCAACGTAGGGCTTCTTGTACGTAGCAATGTAGTGCATGAGCTTGTACTCGAGGGCGAAGAAATTGGCCGACTTTTTCCACCCTTCGGGCCCTTTTTGATTGAACTTGGCTAGTGCGGCTACGTCGCCGCCCGCGCAGAGGGCTCGGTCTCCTGCACCCTTCAACAAGATGATGTTGGCCATGTCAGACTTCTCCCATTCGATCATTCGGGGGACGATTTTTCGAATCATGGAGCCGTTGAGGGAGTTGAGTTGTTTGGGCCGATTGAGGATGATGGTTCGGAGGCCGTACTTGCTTGCGAAGATGACATCGTCGACGCCGTCGTCTGGTAATTCCTTGATTTTGGTGGCTTGGACGGAAAGCTATCAAGAAGAAATGCCATGTCAGAATGAATTAGCAAATGAAGAGAGGAGGTCTTCTTCCACATTCTATCAGGATATGTTGGTTCCAGACTTGTAAAAGACCCGGAGAGCAGATGACTGCTCGGCCAGTTGCTCTTCCAGATCAGAAGAGAGTAGTTGAAAGACAGCGCAAGGGGGAAAAGAAGACGCAAGAAGCAACGATGCTAACAGAGGGAAATCGTACCCCTTGAGCCGCAGACTGCGCCATGGTGTTGCCTCTTGAGCTCCGGCTTGCGACATGGGCAGCTGGGCCAGCTCGCGTGGCGAAGGCCCGGAACGACATCGAGGAAGTATGGCTGAGTCTTTGTCGAAAAGGGCGCAATGCGCAATCGAATAGCCGCGGCTATGAGGGTTGTGCCGAAAGTGCGATTGGGCCAGCCAGGCTCTCGTTGTGACAGGCAAACAGATTTGGCGGGTTTGCCTTGGCCAAAATTTAGTTCCTTCAAGACGGGAACGATTGTCGAGCAGGCCGTCGCTTGCCGAGTGGGCCGGGCCGGGCTACCCTCCGCGAAGCGTTATGTATTGCAAGTTGCAAGTTGCAAGTGTCACGACTTACGACTCACGACTCACGACTCACACTGCAACAGCAACATTCGATCGGCTGCATGACCCCTCAAGAGTCAATTCTGTTCGAGGAATGTATGTAGCAGCCTGACAGTTTCCATCACTTGTTGCAGCACAGAGCGCCTATATGGCTGGTGCCTTGGGTAGCGTGAAACCGCGAAGATTATTGCAAGTGCCACACTGCAGAAGCAATACTCGACTACAAACGAATACAAAGAAAAATAATGTAGTCGATCGGATTGATGCTCTCAATTCTGTGGGAGGTAGCAGCTTCACCAGTTGTTGAACTTGTAGCACAGAGTGCCTACGGAGAATGTATCTCTTTGGTGGTCCGGAGGCTCACGAGTTCACGAGTCACGACTCACGAGTCACTTCAGATCACGTATACAGCCCATCGTCAAAGGCTTTGAAGTTGGATTTTCAGTGGCTTGAACTGATAAAATCAATCGCGATTCCCAACACGCGAAAGGAACGCGATGAAGCGTTGCAGTCTGGGTGTACCTAGTGAGATCCAATTCTGTTTGCTTCTCAAGTCATTCCAACTTTTGACCTTCAACTTCCAAGTCGCGGGGTGGTGAAACAGATGGCTGGAGCGTTTATTTAAGTAGCACAAGACTGTACTTTTCCGTGTAAGCACAGAAGTGGGCAAGAAGTGAGAAGTGAGAAGCGACGGCGCAGAGCCCTATGTGTGGATGTAAAGTCCGCCATTCTCCCAGTCCTTTCATCCTTTTTCCAGACCGACATCATTACTTATATCTCTACCATTAGATTCTGACATCTTCTCACATAATCCCACTTCAGTACCTAGGTACTTATGTATGTGTCCTATTTCTTCTCCAACATAGGTACTGCCGTTGACGGAAACACTGACTTGGCCGTCGCTTGCAAGTTGCCGGGCGTGTACATAGCCCGTAGGTACGTACCCGTCATCTCTGAGCTGGGTTGTAAACTTGTAACTTGTTCGACCCGCTCAGCTCACAACGTCAACAGCCAAGCACTGGCCAATGAGAGCACGCATCCGACCACCTCTTCCCAACTTTTCGACCTCGCAGCCTTGCGATCGCGCTCTAGGCCAAACCACGCATCACCCACTCGATCCCGACACCTCTTTCCAATATGGCGGACCTCAAGATTCAGTATGACGCCTTTTCCAAGGCCTTTTCAAGGCTCTCCCCTAGCTGCTTCAAAGTGTAGCTTCATCGCACGGACAAGGGCCTCACTAACCTAATCCTAGGGAGCTGCTGAACAAGCCGCGCAACGAGCTCACGTACGCCATCCTCCACTTCCTCCGAGTCATGGGGGGGGGGGGGGGGGGGGGGGGGG
>QEQW01000329.1:0-29470 GCA_004016085.1 Claviceps quebecensis
CCCCCCCCCCCCCCCCCCCCCATTTATCCGGTGAAGAAAGCTTCACCAAGACTCCAGCAAGAGAAACAACGAAACTTTCTATCCGAAAAGCATAGAGAGAAACAAAAAGACTAATGGCCAAATCAAGTGGGCAATTTTTGATCTAGGCGACAATCCTCCACCGACCTTCGCAAAAGGACCTGTCTGTCTCGTTGGCGACGCCGCGCACGCGACATCACCTCACCATGGCGCCGGAGCTGGATTTTGCATCGAAGACGCCGCAGTGCTAGCGCAATTGTTTGCAAACGACAAGATCTTGGACCACAGAGCAGTCCAGGTAGCCCTCGCTGTGTACGATGCATGCCGAAGAGAACGAGCTTCGTGGTTGGTCCAAAGTAGCAGACACATCGGAAATACATACGAATGGATCGCAGAGGGGATAGAGAATGACTTCACGAAGATCCAAGAAGAAATCATGCGCAGAAACGGCGTGATCGCAAACGCTGATATCATGGCCATGTGCGATGAAGCCAAAGACGAATTTTGCAAAAGATGGGCGTCGAGACCGAGTGACACCGCTTAGAACGGAATAGTGCTAGGATGAGAAATGTGCGGGTGTGGTCATAAGAAAAGTCAAGAACTGGACTCAGTGTCTCATCCGATCTTTGTTAAACTAGACATATCCCGAATTCGCATTAGGACTCCGCGCATCTCGGCCGAGCGAAAGGTGGCAAACGCGCTCTCGTCGCTTACGAGATGACGCTTGCACCCTCAATCGCGAAGATCACCGTCCAGTCATGGCTGGGCCAACAAACGAGGTTACGGAATAGATGCATTTGCCTCAGATTAACATCTGAGATGTCAAAAAAAAAATGTATTCGGCACAGCAATCGATTAGACTTCAAATCATCACAGCATCCTGCGCATTGCGCTACCGGGCCTTTCAGTTGGTCATGTCTCAGACTGGAATAATTCTAGCCAGTTCAAGTTGAAAAGGTTAGTACCAAAATCATCTTGTATACTGCCATCTGGGGAGTAGAACACATCTGCGAAACTCGGACCGTCTGCGTTGCTCAACTGCGAGATTGGAGTGAGACCAACTCCTCCGACTGGAGGATTGGTAGACTGATATAGGTCTATCTCGCATCCGGTCAGTCTTTGAAAAACCAATTGCGGGATGCCTTTCGCTTATTGAGTCATATATATATATATATTCAAGATTGAACCGTACCTGCTCTTTTTTGTTGTTGCTTGAACATCCGCTGTTGCACCGCCTGAAGTGAACGAATTACCTGCGTTGCGGAGCAAACATGCTCTTTGTAGTAATCCAAGATTGCGAGGCAACGAGTCCAGTGGAGTTGAAAAGATGGATCAGTCGCTTGCATGTTCAAGACATTAGACTTCAGAGATGCGAGCATGACAATGGCGGAGGAAAATGTGACTGTGGCTCGAATTAACATAGGTTTGCGCCAAGTCGTTGCAATACCTACAATAAACTGAGTGCCAGCTTGAACTACTGTACATTGTTCCCAGATTGACATAAACCGTATCAATGAGGTTGTATGCGGTGGATATGCAGAGATCACAGCATTGTCGTATTATGCCGTAATCTAAATTATCGGTTAATGAAGCGCAATGAAGACCATCGGTATTGGCAACCATCGACAGCAACATTGGGCGCAATAAAAGCAATCTTGTCAATAGAAATCTAATCGAGCAATTTAGTCCGCGTCCGACAATCGTGCACCAACCGAAGGGCAGCGGAGTCAGCTTACCGACAATATAAAACTTTCTTCTGAAATCCCACCTCGTTCGAACATGGTAGTTTTTCCATGTCAGAATCGCCCATGTGTAGGTAAATCGGCAGTGTAGTGGAGAATCGATCAAGTCGCCTGTTCAGTTCTAAAACTTGCGCTACCATACTCGGGATGGGCGCGGAATTAGCTTCTTCGCCTGCCTGTTCAGAGCCTGGCTCACACGTAGTGACAAAGTGCAGAACATCACGAAGAATCTCAAGAAGTACACATGAGTTAACAAAGAGACTCAAGTAAGACGGCGCATCATGCGGCTGAACCCCCACTCCCTCCACTCGAAGATATTCATCGTCTATGATCAAGGGAAGGGGAACACTGTTTGTTCCGTGTATCATGGTCGGCCGGCCGAATGTCATGGATAAAAGCCTTGTGATGAACATTGAAGAGTCAGAACAGTTCTGCTAGACGAAGAGGTTTGGAGACACTCACCTATCCAGACTGACACAGGTATGCCATATGCGCCTCCTCATCTGGTGCTCCAATTGTGACATTGCATGTCTTTGATCCTCGACATGCAAGCCTAGAATTTGCGAGGCCCGTATCGCAAGGCCGACAGAGTTCCAGCAACGATTCGCGTGTCGCGTAGACTGTAGATACACGCCGTTCAATAGCAGAAGTTGAACTATGGATAAATCGGCTGCATCTAGCCAGTCGTGCTGAAACGCCTGTTTAGATCGCTCGTAGAATTCATAAGCTACCGAAGTCTTTTGCACGTCTCGAATGAGGTTGCTAAACTGGCAGCCTAGCGCACAAACGAGGTTGAGCATGGACAAGAACACGGCATGCTCTCGCCCACTTGAGAAACACGACAGATTCTCATTCCCAATTTCCATCTCGCCAGCGTGACTGTATTGGTCGCAAAATGTCGGCTTATGAAGGACGGGGAACATTGGGTGTACGAAGTTCCAGTAGCACGAGATGAAGTCGTCCGTTTCGCGACGCTCCGGCAGAACGGCGACGCTGGCATGTGGCTTGGCCAAAGATTTCTGCCGATGCTGGCTATTTTCGTCTCTCTCCAAACGGACCGCTGATCTGATAACATCGTCAGCGGATAGAATTCGACGAAAGAATGCGACGGTAGAGGAGGAGCCGTAGGTAGAGTTATCGTCGTAGCTTGTGAGAGTTGCCAAGCCATCGCTTTCCTTTGCCGGCGAGTCCCATGTCGAGGATGCTATACGTTGGGAAATCTTCCCTGATGCTGAAGGGGGAGCGGAAATAGTAGACTGGACCGATACTGGACGCGAAGTTGTAGATGCTGCAGTGAGGTCGTTGCCCTTCGCTCTTCTCGTGTAGCGACAGTACTGTGCACAGTTGCGGGTTTCACAGGCGAGACAAACCGGGTGGCGTCCATCGCATCGCGTTTTCCGATCCCTACAGGCGTCGCACGCGCCATTGACCTTGAGTCGCTTCCGCTTATGTCCTTCATGCCTCAAAGACTGCGGATCGAACATGGCGACTTGCCTCACGTCAAGACGCAGCTCAATATGTTGCTTGACATGCTGCTCGACAATGTTGCTGCAAGGTGATGAAGACGAAGCATCATCGTCCACTGCGCATGTCCAATGGCATGCGGGGGTTTAATTGCCTGCTCAGTGCTGGGACTCAATTTCCTCGCAGCAATTGCCTCACTGTTTCGATACTGAACATGATTGGCTAGACGAACCTGTAGGCTGTGGGGTACATTTTTCAGAAATTACCTACATGTGTATGATCAGGGGCTCGAGGAAATCCTTGGTCGCACTTTGACAAAGTTAATTAATCCTTTGTTGAGAATATCAAGCTAGATCATGTGACCTGGATGGTGCTAGACTGAACGTAAACTAGCGCACGACTCTGCCTCGACTCTCGAGGAGATTTTCTCGAGGCAGTCGGAGCGGGAGGAGTAGTAGAACCTTACGGTCAATCAACCCAACGTGTCCCAACCCCCCTGTGCTTGGTTCAATATCCTTCTTCTTATACCTACTTACCTACTCCGCAGGTACCCCTATTTATTCAACTACAGAGTACTGAACACAGCAGATCGATTCGTGCTCTGTATACAACTACATGCAACAATGGCACACACCTCAATTATTCACTGTGTCCATTGTGCAACACGCCCTGACGAGCTTCACATCGCGTAGCTTCCAACTTCGTTTCAATAGGTACGCGTGAACTTTTTTCGGTCAAGATGTAGGTGGGTCACACAGGGATTTGTGTAAAAAATTGTCTTCGCGCTCACTGCTGACACGTGCCTTGTCTGTGATGCGTGAACGAAGAATTCGAGATTCGTGACCACAACTTACAAGAGTGCTTCATTCGATACGTAGGACCAGTCGAAACTCGCCAGCCTTATTATTATGTATAGATGAGGTACTCCATATGTACTGTCAAGCTTTCGTCTGACTGTATATCACGTGACCCATCGGCGTTACATATGACCCGATCGGACTTTTGCATCGGACATTTCGTTTGTGGGGCTGCCGATAACGTGGGCCTTGGTCAGTTGGTCTGCTTTGTCCTGCAGTCTGGACACTCCGCGCCGGAAATGACACCCGGCCAAGGTTCCTCAACGAACGCCAATCGGGATATTACGCAGCTTTGCTTATTTTCCGGGCGCCAACCGTTGCCGCTTTGTGCGGATATCCTGCGCGTCAAGCCTGACTCCTCATTGGAACGTCCGGAGTCCTGACGACATGGACCAGACGAGCGGAATCACATGAAGCTGACGGACCGGCACGGTCTTTACGACTGAGGGCCGATTCTGCTGTCTTACGCCCGGACTGCAACAATGTCCACGGACTCACGGAGTCTAGGTACTGCCAGTCTGCCTCTACTCCGAGCCTTGCCTCGACCCAGAGGTAAGCAAAACTGTTTTTTTAAACCTTCATCTATTTTCATTGACATACCACATAGGGCATGAACATGGCAACTTACTAAATTCTCGACATCGAACTTGCGCACGCTCGAGACGCCGGTATCCCCAATTACTCTCTCTCACCAACGGTGACAAGAGGCCCACTCAATTGGCAGCACCACAAAGACCATGAAGCCCAGTAGGCATGCCCACGGTGGTACTGCCGAACCAGTCTTACCCAAATTTATACCATACTGGAGAGTTGTCGCCGACCAAGCAGGCATCACTCAAGATGTCCTCGACTACCATTACCCAGGTTCTGGGTCAGAGTCTGACCCATACTTGATATATTGGATACCCAACGACCCCCGAAATCCCATGGGCTTCAGCAGTGTCAGGAAATGGTCCATTACATTCGTAGCCGCCGTGGCCACGTTGGCCGTCACACTCGTATCGTCAGCATATACAGGTGGAATGAAACAGATCATCCTGGAGTTCAAGGTCAGCCAAGAGGTAGCAACGCTGGGTGTCTCTCTCTTCGTCCTTGGCTTTGCTATAGGGCCCTTGATATGGGGACCATTAAGCGAGTTGTTTGGGCGTCAGATCTTGTTTGTCACAACATACGCTTTTCTTACCGCCTTCAATGCTGGCTGTGCCGGAGCCCAGAACATATGGACTCTCCTTATTCTGCGATTTCTCGCCGGCTCCTTTGGCTCGTCACCACTGACCAATGCCGGTGGCACGATCGCTGACATGTTCGAACCAGATCAGCGAGGGCTCGCCACAGCTTTCTTTGCCGTAGCACCCTTCCTAGGACCTGTTCTCGGCCCTATCGCAGGCGGCTTCTTGGGGATGGCCGCCGGCTGGCGCTGGGTGATGGGCTTGCTGGCTGCTTTCTCTGGCACATTGTGGATTATCGGAACCCTTTTTGTCCCTGAAACATATGGTCCAGTAATTCTGCGACAACGTGCCCGCAAACTTTCTAAGATCACCGGCAAATGCTATGAGAGCAAGATTGACCATGCCCGTGGCCGGGTTACGCTGTCAGAGTCTTTTAAAACAGCCCTGTCACGTCCCTGGATCTTACTTTTCAGAGAGCCCATTGTCTTCCTCCTGTCTATTTATATGGCCATTGTTTACGGAACACTCTACATGTTATTTGGCGCATACCCGATCGTCTATCAGCAGCATCGAGGATGGAATCAAGGGGTCGGAGGCCTTGCTTTCTTAGGCATTATGGTCGGCATGATTGCGGCCATTGCATACACGATACCCTCCAATAAACGATTCATTGCAACGCAAAAGAAGCATGGAGGAATGGCGCCGCCCGAGGCTCGTCTAACACCGGCACTCATCGGATCCGTTGCCTTACCAATAGGACTCTTCTGGTTTGCTTGGACGAATTCGGCATCGATCCACTGGATTGTGAGCATCATGGCCGGCGTTCCATTTGGTTTCGGCATGGTTCTGGTATTCCTCAGCTGCATGAACTACCTAATTGATTCTTATACCATCTTCGCAGCGTCTGTTCTGGCGGCTAATTCTGTCCTTCGATCTTTATTCGGCGCCGCGTTCCCATTGTTCACGACCTACATGTACCAGAACCTTGGAATTCACTGGGCCTCAACCATCCCCGCGTTCCTTGCCCTGGCGTGTGTACCTTTCCCGTTTCTATTTTATAAATACGGCGCCGCCATTCGTGTCAAATGCAAGTTTGCAGCTGAGTCTGCTGCGTTCGTGGAAAAGTTACGACAGCCACAGGTTGAGGCTGAAAACGGCGCTTGTGAACAGGAAAAAGATGGGGAATTTGAAACAAGTCGCAGTTCCTCCAGTAATGGGACAAACACTACGGAAAATGATGCCAACGGGGCACCCATCAGAAAAACGCACTCCGACGCGCGCAGCCATGTTAGCGCTACTTCCTCAAGAATGTACGACGGAAATCCATATGACATCGACTTGGTTAACACACGCAACTCGTTTTCGGAGCCACACAAGCACAAGCCTTCGTCATAGTAGATGTTTGAAGAGTAGAGCATTCTTTGGTTGGGCATTTCATATCGGAGTTAATTATATAGGCATGCATGGCCTTGCAGTAGAGAAACTATGAGATATAGTGAATATTGTATGAGCATCGAGGAATTCAACTGCATAGCAGATACGAGAAAGTATCAAAACGATCAAGGGTTTCAATTTCAAGTTTCGCCATTAATCAGGGCATGTGATCTGTATGTACCTAGTCAAAGACTGGCAAAGTTTCCGGGCAACTTGCGCCTCCACGTTGAACGGGCTTTTGTGGCCAAAGGTCTTACATACTACTCAAGATCGTTGAAAATTCTCGTCTTGTTACTACGTAGGTAGCTGTCAGTGGCTGCGCCGGCCGGAAGCAACGCACGGCCTACCGGTACTTCGGCTCATGGGGTCCGGGCCACCGCGGATAGGTAGCATGAACCTCATGTGGGGAGGACAAGAGCATCCAGGCCTTCGTTTGCAAACCGACGGATATATATTCGTATACATACCAGTCTAAATACACAGAGCGCAAAACATGAGGAAGTGGCCGGCCCCCTGGTGGACAAGTTTGGGCTTACATATATCATATAGCATTGCCGGTCAATGGCGCGGTAGTTGCTGGACGCTGTGCTGGAAAAACCCCCACTCCTTCCCGCGGGCCGCAAGTCGCCTGCGGCGGCCTACTCCGTACATACTCCATGTAGATATGTATGTACATACATAATGTATGCCTAGGTATCCAAGGCCGTTCTTACCTATTTTAGAGCGTGGAGGGCGCGGCCGCGCGACAGGGAAGGTGGATAGGTGGGTCGCAGGCGTGCGAATGCCGGGCAGTGCAAAATGACATGATATTGGTCGTCAATTCCTTCCTTCCACGTCAGGTATTTTACGGGAGAAGAGAATCCCGTAAAGGCATGCCCTATCTACACAGAGGGACGGGTATATGTAAGTAAAGTCAACAAAATTGTATCGTACTTACATGCGCTATGGCAGGAGAGCTAGGGAAGCGAATACGACAGCTCCGGATTCCATGATCCATGCTTCCATCGATGTCGTTGTTCATTTTCAGCTTTTAACCATCAGTTGAGAGAACTCTTCCAAGTCCCATCTCTTCTTCCCGCATCTGATGGGTGAGGCTTAAGGAATTCCCTGCTTACCTTTCTTTTTTTTTACTTTGTTCTGTTCACATGGAAAACATACAGAGTAGGTATGTACCTAGGTATTCTGCTGTTGTAACTTGTTGTACACCGTATATCTACCCACATGGCACATACCTACATACCTGCCAATATTGTGAGGAGTGGCGAGGGAGATAAATCGTATAATACGGACTCTACGGAGTACGAGACAATAGTCCTAGCACTAGTTAGCTCGCACTGTTCGCGTCCGCACGCCCGGTGGAGTGCGACGGGACAAGTTGGAGAAAATTACGGAGTCGTGACAAGATTCTGCGAAGCGCAGACTTGCAAGTTGCCACAGGACTTGGACACATGCAAGGCCACCAAGACACCGGCTTCCAGAGGCAACTTCAAGCAAGAGCTTTGGACTAGGTACCTAGAGTGTCGGCATGGTGGGTATGGGAGGAGTTTTCCTCGGGCCGGAGCCTGATGCTGAATCGTGAACACGGCATCTTTCTCTTGCATGCAGAGTTTACCTACTTTTTTCCTACCCCCCTTTTTGCTCATGGTCTTGAATCCTGAGCATTGATTCGGTGCACTACTGTATGTCCAAAAATAGGCACATGCATGGTTGTGAAAATGGTCGGTATGTAGATCTTGGTTGCCTGTTCAGGCCTGAGAGGAATTCGGGGGACTGCGATTCTGGAAGCAGCCAAGGTCTGGCCTTCGGTAGTTACTCCGTGTATGTACATACATATGTACATATGTACATACGGAGTACATCAGGTTCATACATGTACTCCGTACATATGTAGCTACACAGGTACCTATGTACGTCAAGTTTGAACGTGTTGACGGACCAGTGGCGACAAGCCCGGCACTTTGACAAATGCTTATGCTTATGTACTCCGCGAGTCCGTCGAATTCTCCGAGGCCCACATTTCGTCTGGTGACATGAGTCAATGACGTTGTCAAAATGCAAGTTGCCTGCCGCAGGATTGTCCCGGGCTTTGTAGACAGCACCGGCTGGCACCATCTGGCACGCGGATCCGCGACGCCAATGCAAAATAGGGCAATTGGAATTTTCTTGGCCGTCGTTACGGGAACCGAAAATGTAATTATCAGCCATGAATTACGTACCTATGATCTCCACATCGCTACGGCTGGAGCGGCCAGGCTAGCCCATTGTTTGCGATGGTCTGGAATGCAGATGCTTTCAAATCTATACTGATATACTCTTCACTTTTCCATAGTCGCGATGAAAGCCGCGCTTTTCATGTACTATAAAGTAGGTGACCTTGCTCGTGCAAGAAAGTTCCTATCCATTGCACCACTCAATTGTCAGATACATTTCTCTCGTTTTGTCTCGACTTACCCTCTTTCTCTTCGCATATCATCGACCACATTCGTTGCAAGTCAGTCAACATGGACTCGTTAAAAGCAATCATCCTTGGCGCCTCTGTCGTCGGCGCCCAATCATTCAGTAGCAGTCGTTTGTCCAACGTGACCACGTCGGCGGGTATCGCTTACACCACTGAGGTGGTCACCGCGTTGACGACGTATTGCCCCTTGGCCACCACTCTGACATACGGCAACAAGACATACACCGTCAAGTCTGCCACGACGCTCACCATCACGGACTGCCCCTGCACCGTCCACAAGCCTGTTGAGACCGGAACGCCGGCTGGCAGCCCTGAGTGCGCCAAGAAGTGCAACGAGGAGTACAACGCCTGCCGAACCGCTCCCGACGCCAATATGTCTTTCTGCGCTTCCAAGCTGGCCAGTTGTGTCGGATACAACCCCTTCACTGGCGGCAGCTTCATGTCCCCCTCGGCCTGTTCCGCTGGTGCTGCCGCCACCACGCTTGCTGGTGGCCAGAGCGGCCAGGGTGGCCAGGGTGGTGATGCCGAGTGCGCCAAGAAGTGTAACGAGGAATACAACGCCTGCCGAGTAGCTCCTGGCGCCAACCAGTCTTTCTGCTCTTCCAAGCTCGCCAGTTGTGTCGGCTACAACCCCTTCACTGGCGGCGCCTTCACGTCTCCCACGGCCTGCGCCGCTGGTTCTGCCGCCACTGCGCCTGCTGGTCCTGCTGGCTCTGCTGGCTCTGCTGGTTCTGCTGGTTCTGCTGGCTCTGCTGGCTCTGCTGGCTCTACTGGCTCTACTGGCTCTACTGGTTCTACTGGCTCTGCTGGTTCTGCCGGTGGTCAGGGCAGTGATGCCGAGTGTGCCAAGAAGTGTAACGAGGAATACAACGCCTGCCGAACCGCTCCCGACGCCAACATGTCTTTCTGCGCTTCCAAGCTTGCCAGCTGTATCGGCTACAACCCCTTCACCGGTGGTAGCTTCGCCACTCCTACCGCCTGCTCTGCCGCTGCTACTCAGCCTGCTGGCGGAGCCGCCACCGGCACTGGCGCCAACCCCCCCGCTGTTACTGCTGGGGCCGGTCAGATTACGCCTGCTCTCGCCCTCCTGGCTTTGGGTGCCGTGGCTTTGTTGTAAATGATGTAGCTAAGCTTGACATTAGGTCAATGATTTTGATGTGTTTTTTGGCCGAATATTGGTGTATTTGATTTATCTGAGGATTACAAAAATAGGGTGTGTTTAAGGATAATAGTAATCTTGAAGTAACGTAAACCAACGTCATCTATAATCTTGACACGTACACTGCCCATATTCGCAGTTGCGCGCACAAGTATTCTCCTCTGCGACACGAATCAGTGTTTATTCGCGGTCCCCACACATGTCGTGGAACATTGCCGCCCATTCGACAGAACCGTTTTCCGTTTCAAACATCGTGTGTTGGTGTTTGGCCACATCTTCCATTTTTTCCTGTGCCCGGCAGGTCATGTTTTTTTCGTGCACCTCCAGTAAGGGTGTCATATTGCGTTGAAAATCGTGCGCATTTATATTTTTCGACTTAACGAGCTTCACAATTATGTCCGACAGGTCAAGGCTATCCCACATGGCCAGGTTCACGCCCTCGCCGGAAAATGGGGTCATCAAGTGTGCAGCGTCACCCACAAGGCTCACGCCTGGCTTAGTCTCCCACGTATGCGTAGTCGGTAGTGTGTAGAGGGGCTTGATGTCGAGCTTGTTGCCAGACTTGCCTGCATTGCACGCGACCTTGATGATGTCCTTCCAGGACTGACTCCACCTGCCGAACAGGCTGACATCCTCTACCAGCGTGGGCGCGGCCTCACTGACGGTCTTGTCGCCCAGCCCAGAGGTTTTGGCGAAGTTCTCATCCGCTGTGCTCACAGCCAGGTAGAATCGAGCTGATCCTCTTGGCCCGCGTTGGCTGATAATGCCGTTACGAAATGCAAGTGACATCATGGATCCTTGCCCGAGGAAGTCGTCTAGGTCTGGATGGTCTGTCGTGACCGAAGGCATATCCAGCGTGATGAAGTGTATGCCGGTATAAGTCGGCAGAATGGGCGTCAGATACTTGCGCACCTTTGACCAGGCGCCGTCCGCACCGACGACAAAGTCAAAGGCTTGCTTGCCGTGAATGCCGAAATCCACGACTATTTCAGTGCACCCATCTTCCGTGGTCGAGGACGCGATTTCTACGGCCTTGTGGCCCCAATTGATCAATTCAGACGGCATGTTCGAATGCAGAAGTTTTGTGAGCGCATGGCGCGAAATTTCCGGTCGAGCATCCGCCGTACTACCACCAGCGTCGTGATACAGCAGATGTCCATGGCAGTCGTATATCTTGGTCTCCTCGCTGCAGTCACCCGCCAGGGCCAGGAACTCGTCGTATAAACTACATTGTTTGAGGACCTTGATCCCGGATTCCCCGTGCAAATCGAGCATTCCAGACGGTCCATTATAATCCTCATCGTTTGGCTCCGGACGACGGTCGAAGACGGTGGCTCGGACACCTGCCTTGTTCAGAAGGCATCCAAGAGTGAGACCGCCAGGGCCTCCGCCAATTATGGCAATTCTAGGCTGGTAGCAATGCATTGGGTAGAGTCGTAATCGACATGTAACGATTGCCGTAAATATAACAAGTGAAAGCCAAAGCACGTCGTTGATTAGATATGGCGTTGGTGCGAGTTCCTTTTCCAGTGGTTTGGTATGCCGCACTAAATATACTGTTAGGAGCGACTCTTTTCTTTATATCTGCGAAAGAACTTGGAACTTGAAAGCTCATGGTCGTGGGCAATCTGAATGGATAACCAAACAAGGGAGGAGATGACGCTTCAGGTCCTATCGGAACTTACTCTCGGTGGTTAACAAAGGGCCAGAGCACGAAAGCTCGACAAATACCGTGGCGGTCGCTTCGGTGCAGAGTCGGTCCTGCCTAAATTGCGAGTGTAATCGAATGCGCTATGAGAGCTCAGGCCAATCCGAACCCACGCTGAACAGGGAAAGAGCATTTTCCAATTGTTTGGTGCCTGCTCAGTGCTGACTACACACATAGTTGCAGTTGTTCCACAGTCGCGTAATTTTACATGACTGTATCACATATCGACGGACGGCATTATCATGGGCCATCAGTCCGCAGTATGTACCCTTCATATGATATGATCCATGATCTCATGTCGGGCTCATCCGAATTCCGCACATCGCTCCACGGACGCAAATCCGGACCCGGACCTGGGCAAGATGAATGGGCGAAACCCCGGCTCGACACATCCGTCGTGGCGTTGTAGAACTGTACTGTAAGCTTGCACGTTTGAAACGACGGCTGTACCACCAACCCCAAACACCTCGACCTCAGGCCTTGTGCTCCCGTCATACAGACCTTTTTGCTCTCAAATGCCATCTTGGTGCTTCTGGAGTATTTCACAGCGCTGATGTGTATCTGCCACCCGGGCCTGGAATACGGTGCATTATTACCTTCATAGTTTGGCGGAACGTTTGAGGATCGTAGAAATATGCGAATCGGAAGTTAACTGCGCACATTCTCCGACGAGTAGTACCTAGGTACCTGTCTTGACGGCTCAACTAGGTACCTACGGAGTATGCACCTAACTCGGCCGCCCCTTGGCGCCTAATCCCTTTCACCCTTGCTGCCATTCGTTCAAAGTACTTTGGCTGGCATGGAATGCCAGCCACTATACTACTTTTGGAAAGGTAGGGTAAAGAACGTTCAGACATTGGCGGAATCGAGATGGGCGGAAATACAGGCCGTTTTTTGGTATCACTTCCTCATCCAGACAGTATAGTCTTCTTCAGCTATGTAATCGTATCAGAAATTCTTCAATTGAACTTGTCTAACTAAGAAGATAGACGGAAAGCACAGTGGCGTGTGTACATCGTTCACTTCTTCATCGGCACGTGTATCCGCCATCAATGACGATGTCAGCTCCGGTAGTGTATGTGCTGGCGTCAGACACCAAGTAAACATATGCGCCCTTCAGCTCCTTGGCCAATCCGTTGCGACCAACAGGAATCATAGAGCGCCACAGCTCCTGGGTCTTCGGATCGATGAAATCGGAGAGGCCGGTATCAATGTAACCGGGCGAGATAGAGTTGACACGAGCAAAGTCGCGCCACTCGTTGGCCAAAGAGCGAGCCATGTGAATGCATCCGGCCTTTGCGACATTATAGGATGTTTGCTCCTGAGGATAGTTTGCGATATGACCTGACATGGATGCGGTGATAACAAAGGAGCCACTGCCCTGTTTTTTGAAGTGAGCGCCGACAGCTTTGGCGCAGTATGCAGTTCCATTGAGATCAATCTGGATGACCTTATCCCATGAAGCGGCGGAACCCTCGATAACACCAGCATCGGCCGTGGCGCCAGCACTAGATATCAGAAAAACAAATTTAGCATCAGGACAAGGGGTGGGGAGCTTGTACGCAGGTGTCAGGCTTGAGGCGGCACAACATATGGGCGTTGAGACTTACTTAGCGATGAAACCGTTAATGGTTCCAAAGTCATTTACAATCTCGTTGACACACTTCTCCACGTCATCGTAGTTCATCACGTTGAGCTTGTAGGCTTTGGCCTTGATACCATACTCCTTGGTGAGTTCTTCCACGTTCTTTTCGGCACCTTCCTTGCGAGAAGAGTAGGTGATGGCAACATTAGCGCCCATTTCGGCACAGCCACGAGCAGCTTCAATTCCCATTCCGCGCGGGCCAGAAGCACCGGTCACGACTACGACCTTGCCTTTGAGGCTGAAGAGGTCCGTCAGACGTTCGGCCTTGGGAGGTGAAACGGGCATGGTGGAGGTTGTTTTAACGATGAATGGCTGATGATTCAATTGAAGAGATTGCAAGATAGAATGCTTTGAAGACGTAATAAAGGGAAGGTGGAAGAAGATAAGGGTTCGACATTGAGGAGGGAGTCAGGGACAAAACTCGGCGTGAGGAGGCTGGGCCAGGCTTTCTACTTAAAAGCATTGTGGCACTGCTTCCCGCCAAAAGACACTGCGACAATTACTCCATAGGCAGACCGTGGCTGCCATAAGGTCTCGTCCACCAGCCGCAGTAGGATCACCCCATCCGAATCAAACTTCATCAAGGTCTGAGGTTGGGAAGCTGTAAGTGGTGGGGAGCTTGAAATGGCCGAGTTTCTGTACTAAACTGGATCCCGAAGTACATTTCTCCTACTGAATAAGCTGCTGAGCCCCACCAATGGCGTCACCATTATTGGTACCTGTGTAGGTACCTAGGTTATCTGCATCGCCGATTACACGGCCGGTTGCGACAACAACGTGAGCAGCAAGTAGAGACCCAGCAGACTGGAGAAAACCATTGCATGACCAGCGTGTTGATCATTGAAACTACTCCGTAAGCTCAGTGTCTTTCTCTCACACCGACTGTAGTTAAAAAGTATGTATACAAGCCAAAGCCGAGAGGTTTGATTTTCCGGTCCAATCCTGCGAAAGCTACAACGTCTCCTACCTACTCCGTATGCACGTAGAAATACCTAAAGATTGAAGAGGTATCACCTGGGCTCCCGACTGGTTAATTTGATGACTTGTCTCGTGGCACTTGGTGGCGTGGGTTAGTACCATAGGTAGGTATGTACCGGTCCTAGGTAGGTACCTAGGTTAGGTACTGTACATACCTATGTACACAGTACTACGGCTCCTGACATTTTATTCGTTCCCTCTATGTACATACAGTTGAGGCGTAAAAAAGGCTCACATTCTCAACCACCTTTTGATGCGTGAATGTGAGGTTATTTTGCCAAGGGGCTGTACTTGTAACTTATGTACTATTTTCTCCAGGGCTTCGGGCCTTTCGGTATCTACTATCAATATCGTAACAACAAAATCGGAATTACGCTTTGAGAGGTTGACGAAGGGATTCGCGATAATGGCAAGTGATTGAAACACAGTACATTTCCAATTGCAACTATTGATAGAACCTCACTAAAGATTTGTTGATGTCATTCCAGACGCACAGCCAAGTACGCAAGCTCCAAGAGCCTAGAGACCATCATGCAGCGTTGATCGTAGCAGCTTGTGTAACTTCGCTCATTCTCGTTTGGGAGGGATTCTGAAGCTTGAGGCTGCGGGGACACGTGACGTAATCCCCCCCAGTTAGGTATGTACGGAGTATGTGATGGCGGCGGTCCTTTCTTCCCCATTCCTGTGAGTACATACCACCTTCATCCCTTCATCAACACTCATAATCCGCAAGATCTACGACACATGCCAGAGATCACCTCTTTGCACTTTGAGGTGCTCGCGAGTCGCTGGTCAACATCGCATTGCAGCACTACGAGAATACGTCAGCGATACAGAAAGCGACCCTGCAGAGCTGTGGTGAACGTGCGAGCTTTACGATCAAGGTATGGTGTTCCCCTTCAGCTAGCTTCATCGAGCCCGTGAAATTTGACAAGATATTCATCTAGATAGATTACCCATTCATCTGAATCAGGTGATGAGGTTCAAAAAACGCACCGATCCAAAAACGCCTGATAGCCACGGGCAGGGTTGGATGCAATTGGTCAACATCACCTCACCACCAAGAGACGAGGACTTCGGCGACAGTGACGCCGAGCAAACGGCTCTCAATTATTCCCGCTTCAGTGCTTTTCATTGGTGGCGAGCCTAAGTTTCCGACCCGGCGACTAGCCATATTGTAGAACAATCTTCCTTGGCAACGTGTCATCACTCAATGGTGCCGGACGCGCTGGGGGATGGATATCTTTGCCATCTCCTTGACGGAGTGGATCGCGAGCCTGCGTATCGACGAAAACTATCTTGGGCTGATGGAGTCGGCACTCAACACCCTTCGATCCCTGCCTCTAGATACGGCGATACACATCGGTCCTTCTGACTGGGACCAGTTGGCCGTTGGGTTTGCGACGAGGGGAGATTTGACGCCAGATGCACTGGCCACATTATACAACGTCTCTGGTCGCAAGCGGATGCGAAGGCATGGTCTACTGACGTCGCTGAGTGATTCCGAGTATGATGCCTTCTGCACATGACGACTGCCGACCAGAAATGACTTTTCCTCGCCGCATCAAATTCCAAGATCACATCTCGAGGCTATGGTCCAGGTCCTTCACCACGTTATCGCATGGATCGATCCTGAGATGATGGCCACATTGCTCCAGCAAGTCGTGGGGGTCATCCCAAGCCTCTGATCTGCACGCATCTGCGGGACGCGTTGCGCAACTTGGCGCGGAGCAACGGCATGTCGAGTTTCAAGGCCAGCAACAGAAAAGCTATCGACATGCAGAAGACCCTTCTTGACTTCGCACGGGGGCAAGTGGCCGAGTTCCTAAGCTGCCCAGTACGACTCACGTTCTTCAAGGGGCTTCTGCGCTGGACTTGACGGCATCCGACTACATAACACGCTTTGTTATGGTGTCTGAACTCATTTCTTCCGGTTTACGCGAGAGTACCTGGCCACCATTATCAAAAGCCCGACTCTGATCTTCCATGAAGAGTGGGACAGGGTGGCTGTCACTTCGCCGATGCCGGTGGAGCTGTCCGACTGGTTGTCTAGCGTCATCGCGAACGCAAGAGATGCCGCTGCAAAGGCGGAAATCGAGCGCGCTCTGCAGGAAGCGTTAAAGATTATTCAGAAACCTGTGAATAGTCAAGGAGGCCGGGCGTCGGGAACTGCAGAATCACCTCTAGTCCTCTACCAATTCCACCGATCTGCCACGCGCTCCTGCTGCCAAGTCGCGGCCCAGAATAGTGTTTCCGTTGCGACGAGAGGAAAAGCGACGCTGCGACGCACATCTCGACAAGGAACTGCGGGTCGCAGCGTGTCGACACTATACCTAAGTAGCACAACCATTTCACCGGCACCGTGTGGCAGCATTAGTACAGCCACTATTGAAGTAAAGACGGAGGTTGAGGAATACATAAGTTGCCCAGCCTTCCAGCACCATTAGAATTATACAGGAGATTGATTAGAGTGTTACTACAGTCTAGCGACCTAAGTTGTGATCTTCATCTCTAATTGTAGGATCTCGCAATCCGAGTCCAGTATAGCGGGGGGAGACAAGAGACAGTCTACAGAAGCCTTGATATTTAGGTCGGACAGGATGGCAAAACAACAAAACCACTTCACATGGTATTAAACACTGCGACAAGGGCCAAATTTGGGGCTTGGAACTGATTAATGTCAACTCGGAACGCAATAATCGACTGTGACTCTCTATGGCCCTGACGAGGTGTTTTCCTGCTACCTCTGAGACCTCGGGAAGTCTGCGACCTTATATACACAAGGACCTCAGACAGACAGAGATGCCGGGGTTTGGGAGTTGTTCTTTGTTCTGGTGCTTCGGCTGTTGCTTCGCCTTTCGCTTCTGACTCTTACTTACATCTCAAGCGGTATGGCTCGTGCAATCTCGCCTGAGTCGCTTCGGCGATCTAACAGTTAACTTACTAACTCACGCGGTATGATTATGCGCCCTCGCTTCTCACGTGGTGTGTTACTTTGTTACTTTTCTCTGAGATACAAGCGTGCTAATACGTGTGACAAACGCTTATAATGCAAAATAAACATAATCGTAACTAGTGAGAGTCTCCCGTTTCTACTTTGGAGAAATACTTTCCGATCAAAATATCAAGTGGACGAGGTTTTCCAGGGATCAACATGTGATGGGAGCTACAGCCTTGTATGTCGCTAATGCTCCATGAAACATCAGTTGCATGCTGTGTAGCTCCCTCATTCACCAGCCAGAGACTCACAGGCTACAGCAATCCCCTGAACTGCTTCACAATCGCCTCCCATTATCAATATCCATACAGAGGCAGAAGCCGGAGCCAACGATGATACGTCATGTTCGCTAAATCTCAGGCCGCGTACTGGTTTCAATCTGTTCAAGAGTTGTTGTCAGTGAACGACATCCCATTCAGTCAACGATTCGGGAAGTTGATGGCGATATCCGAAACGCCAATGAAAAATAGGCTCAGGCACGAAGGCTATCAAAGACTAATGTCGCGAGTGGATACTACAAGTTCAGTAGTGAAGATTGCATTTCATCTGCACATCCTACTGGAGCCAGCCTCCAGGAGAGTACGGCCCGACGCTTCATCGACAGGTAATACGCCTCCCTCGAATCGACAGAGACAGCAGGCTACTCTGATTTTGCAAGAGAAGAAGACAACCAACTTCGAATCAAAGCGTTCTGACGGTTCCAGCGTGCGACCAGCTGATTGCATCGCTGCGAGGATGACATCAGTTCCCTGAGCATTCCCGGCCAGTCCGGATGACGCAAGCCGGGACGGTCGAATGTTCGATAACGTCACGGTATGTGTTTTGAACTGGGCTGAGCCGTATGGAGGGGGCAATCAGCAAAGCACGTCAGCAGAGATTGACTCTTAGCTGACCAGTCGAACGTTTCGCCTAGTCCGGACGCCAACCCTAGAGGCCTAGATCATTTCATTCAATGTAACCCATCACAATCAGGCTTCATTAAGGAGCTCGCAAGTCGCAACGTCTGCCAACAATATATTCAATCCCAAATATGACTGATGGGTAAGAATCAATTAGAGAACACCATAAATAAGAGAACAGTTGTCTGCCTCTAGTTGTTTTAGCGATACATGCGCTGTAGCATGAAATTTGTGCCTGTGGAAAAATTCAGCGTTTCTGTATAGGGCATGCATCATGTGACCACGTGACCCGATTCAGATCAACGATATTCACGATATAACGATGCTCAGAGGCGTACACAATAGCATCGTTATAACGAGTTTCTATTGTACATAGAATCGTGACAAGGTTCGGGGATTTCCCCGCACTCAAGACTCATCTGAAGGAGGACCCAACCTTGTTCGTTATTTTTGCCTGTGATTTTCATCAACTTTCCCTTTCCAGTTAATCATCCTCCTAACCCCTCATTTATTACAAGTTTTGCGTCAGCGACTTGACACCTTCATTCATATCGCCATCCTGATTCAATTTTCATTCTTTCTCGTTCTCGACTCAAGATGATATCATTCGGGCATTTCCCAAGGCTCGAAGTCTGAACATTCAGATTGATGTTGCTGTCATGCAATCAGTTTGTCCGATGAAAGGGTGTGAAGAGATGGATTTATTGGTTCTCGTTGTTCTGAAGTCAAGAACGGGAAGCAGCACTGTTATTTGCACGTGAACTTTTACGGAGATTGTTCCGGCATTTTCGATTCAACATCAGAGATACCGAGCTTGTTGTTTTCTATAATAACCTTGAGAGGAACCTGCGAGGATTGCCTCATGTTTCCTTAATATTGTAATGTGTACTGTTTTTTCTAGTTAGGAGATAGCTCCTCAACATCGACAAGATTCTTTTCAATTCAGTGTCCTATATTCTTCTGGAGCAGTTAGATCCTGCAAAGATCCTTTGTAGGGTAGATCTATCTGTCCGTCCACGATCACCGTTCGGCTTCTTCTGTTTTTGTCCATCATCTTGACACACCCCTTAGATAAACTGAGGGAAAAGGACATGGCAGCAAACGATCGATCCCACCGGGATAAACTGGACACGTATACGATGGCGACTCTCGCCGGTTTCCGAAATCCCTGTGAAAATGACAGAACAACTTTGTACTCAATTCGGCCCCCCTTGCCCGTCTCAACTACATGATGAGAGAACAGGTCTCCTAAATTCTAATATGGCCAAACGGAGGAAATAGACTAAGCCTAAACAGGAAGGCAAAACATAAATGTATGTAAAAATTTCGTAGGTACATAGAAGCCTAGAAGGTTGCGAAGACAGAATCTTTTTTTGGCTGCTCGTGCTGTGTGTATATACTCTATATTTGTTTTCTGTGATAGCTACCGTTACTCCGTTACTCTGTATGATATAAAAAATGGCGAATGATGAACTCATTAGTTGTGAGAGAAAATGCAAATGATTGAGAGGGAAGCAACTGACATGCAGCTGTGATGAATTCGACAGAGCTGCGCTGACCTGCGCAGCAGTTGAAGGAATGCACTCCACGGCAGCGCGTTTCAGACGGGAAGAGCTTCAAGCGAAATTTGATGATGCTGTGCATGAGTCATGGCAATCAGCGAGGGTCGGTCACGACTCACACAGCTGGTCCTCGTGATAATTCTGCTCCGGCGCTCCGCGCGAATTGCAAGAATCGCAGGGTATACCTCATAGCGGTATCACAAACGTGAGGTAGCATGGAGAGACTTCCGCATAAATTTATGCGTTAGATACTTCTAAATCCACTTCGGGTCAGTACCTAAGCTGAGCCTGCTGCGGCAGTGCTGCCTCTGAGGCAGTTGGCCAAACAGCTGAGGCGTACAGAATATGTATTTCCACACTCGATATCAAGGACTTGAATCCTACTGTTCCGGCTGTTTGAATCAGGGATGTAGGTTTCATGGCGGCTAATCGTACGTGTCGTAATGGACTTTTCTGCCCTCGGTCATGTCGTCCCGTGACTTTCTCACCGCAAGCCATAGTAATGCAGCTCCTTCGATTCCGGCATCATGATTCACGAATCCGAGCTGCCGGTAGTTACTTACTCTTCTGACGGTGTTGCTCCGCTTTTGCTCTATCATCTACCTACCTATGTACCGACATTTCGAGAATCGAGATGGGTCTGCCAGCCGTTTATTGAGCTACCTATGTATTCTATCGGGTTCTTATTCCTCTGGATCTGCTATAAATTCCTAGCCGTCGTCCGTCCTGGAACATATCAGGATGATGTGCCACTCGAAAAATCTCACTCCGTTGCCCGAAAGCCCCAATCGTTGAAATGAGACTTCTTACCGCGCTCAGCCTTGCTTGCGGAGCTCTGGCACTAGCCACCGGACCAGTCCAGCCTCTTACAGACTCACTCACCGTCAGTGGTGGAAAGTCACTCAACCTCAGAAATGCTGCTGTGGCCCAAGAGTTAGTTATCGGCGATCGCTATCCCCCCCGTGCACTTTCTGGCATCTGCGTTGCAACCGAGCTAAGCTCAACTATATGACTGACGTGTTTATCCTGACGCAGAATCACCCGACGGGACGAGGAAGTGTCATCATCCGAACTTGAAAAACGTGAGGGGTTTCTTCTGAGAGACCTCTGGTTGCCTAATGAGCCCAATCCGCAAAACGTGGTGTTCGCCGGCGTCACAATCTCGTTCATCATGGCCACCCGCTTTGTGATGAGACAAGGCAGGAGGGTGAAACAGTGGTATACAGAATCTATGCACTTCCAATACCACGGCGATCGGCGCGTGGCCGTTCAGGCTATGGCAGCCGGAGAGAAGTTCTTCTATTCCCACTTGAGCAATGAGGGGGGCGCTTCCGGGAACCCTGACCCTCAGGCCTCAACATATTCATTGGCCATTGACGTGGTAAATGACGAACTGTAATTTGTTCTTACGACAACCGACTTCATCGTCGAGCGCTGGCTGAGCTTCTCTATGTGGCTTGACACGAGACGGGCGTCGCCCCTTGTTGTGCGTTGGAAGACTTGTTCGGTGGTATGCTAAGATGCATCGCGGTATTATGTAACCATTATGGATCATCGCCCGGTTTCACACAAATTCTTCGTACACTATCAGTAGCATGCATAGATCTCGTCCTCGGGGTTCTTATTCTATCCTGACAGCGCCTTTTCTGCATCGCAGAAACAATACTAGGCATGGAACTTGGAAGATACCTAGGTAGCAGTGTGTGACAAGGGCCAATATTTGGGACAAGGAACTGAGGAATGTCCATTCAGAACGTGATGATCGACTGTGAATCTACAAGGAACTCTAGAGGCGTGTGTCCTCCTCTGAGCCCTCGAGGTGGCCAGCGATGATATATGTATATACATGTGTGAATCGCAAGTGTCCTCCTCAGACCCCACTGCCACTGCTGCCAACCCCATGAGAATACGCCTCAAGGATTTCAGAGCGATACAAACCTGCATGTCGAGGTACTTCTCAAGTTCTCCCTTTGAAGTACAGGTACAACGATTTCATTGGTGAAATACTTCCACATCCAAATCGGGTAAGGCTTTGAGGCAGGTTCTGAAATCCTTGAGGCGCGGCCCGAGTCCGCACTCAGCCAGACTTGCACGAAACGAAGTGCCCTCAATGCATCGCTGCGACCAGTGAAATGATGCTGAAGCGGCGACAAAATTCCAGCATAGTAGAAGAGGAATTTTGTGGAAGAGTACCTCGCTGCAGCGATTGACCACAACTCCTGCATCTGGGTATAGCAGAAGACCGTCATAAATGCAATCCGCACGCCAAGGAACCGGCAACTCGCGATGCAATGAATGCTCGATGCGACAACCAAAATCCAGTGAATTTAATGAAGAATCTATGACCGCAGAAGAGACATTGGTCTGTTCTCAATGTAATAATTGACGTAAATTGCGACTACAAAGATTTTCATAACGATGCAAGGCAAAAGACGTTTGTTGGTCACGTGTAACTTGTAAGCATCGTTGAGCCAAAAGCCACGGCGCTCGCTCGACGATGCCCGACGTGAGCTTGAGAGGTGACAGCGCAGAAGTGAGTTCGCTGCACGCCGCACCATGCCTGCGTAAACTGAACCGAGTAGTTCCACCGTCGGGTTCGCAGTCTCCCGATCCTCGAAGGACGGGACGACCAGATGATTGCTAGAACCCACCACCAAATGACGTTCGGCCGCATGCAACACTACCTCATTCCTGACGAGCCAAGGGGCCCCCAAGATGCAATCCCGAGTGAGGCCAGGAAATAGGCCACCACCGGGAACGCCCATCTATCCACACCGGCTCGGAACCGGACCAAATGTCGGATCCGTAGTTGGGCCCCCGGCGAGGACGGACTTCGTCGCTGGGTTTCCACCGCCGTACACAACCGTCGTGGATTAGGTACATAGCGCAAAGCACGAAGGAGTCAAGGACATCCTGGGACCCAGGCCTCGGGCACTTCTGTCTGTCTGAAGACCGAGGTCCAGCGGCGCTCGATGACCTTTGCCAGACAGACTCGATCTGGCTGACGAAACACTGATACACGCGTCGCTGTGGCTGGTTCAGACTTCAGGCTGGCGCCGGGATCGTCATCGTGTTGCGAAGCCACGTCGGGACCGAGTATATGGAAATACGCCTCAAGGATTTTGGCAACAGCCTCAACGCTTTACCCGATTTGGACGTCGCAACTCATCGATCGGTACAAACCTGCATGTGCATGTCTCGATCGGAGTCGGAAAGCGCTTTGCTAGTAATCAGCAGCGCACATCGCGATAGAAGAGGGAATCTTCAGGGCCCTCATCTCAACCCGTGGGCGAGGGCGCGCCCGTCCGAGCTTTCAAAACATGATATGCGACGGCCTCACAGAAAAAAATAGGCAATCCCATCTTGGGGTATTCCCAAGTCCTTCCATCGAATTGTACAACAAAGTGGTCTTCCCACAAGGCGCAGGGGTGGACGCACACTTCGTTGGCGAGCCAATTCCAGATCCCCGCCCTTCAACATTCGAATCAGTTGATGAGCTTCGGTTCGGCAGAAGGCGCAGCAACGTCGCTATGAATTGGGCAATGCGCGAACGCCGCTGCACTCGCTTCAATTTCTGCTTTCTTCCGACCTCCTCCGCTCTCTATCTTGTCTGCAGCCAAAGCGTCCTTACCCCAATTTCCTTGACATAGTCCCTCTGCGAACCAAACGCTAACATCCTGTATGGTAGAGCCCGGAACGGATTCGAACAATTTCATTGACGAGCATGATAAAGACCCGCAGACGCTCTCGATGGAGACACTGCTGACTTCATCTGTCAACATCGATAACGAAGAACCTAACGAAGTCAATAATCTCATTTCGATAGAAGCTTACAGAAAAAAAGATACTATATAAATAGCACATGAATCTGCTCTTTATGGATGCACCCTGTCTTGTTCACGACTCACGAGAGGGCTTTGGCTTAGGGTCAAAATGCTTGCTATAAAACCGGCCTCAAATTCGCCTCGGATTGTCTGGAGCATCAATCGCATCGCATCACACGCCCGCATAGCGTCGCCGACGGCCGTTAATTGCGCCGGTCGCAGTGCGCGTCGACCTTGCAATTAAAACAGTCTTTCATCAAATGCAGCCGATATATGGTGTGTCACATTATATATCATTGAATTGGTGACGGTCATGTCCATTTATACGCAACCGATACATGGTTGTCGGTCAGATGCAGTCGATACATGGGTGTCGCATTGAACACCCTTAATTGGTTGCGAACTTGCGATGCACCTCAATTGCAGATGCTGCCGAATAGATGTTCTTGTCCTTTGAACCAGCGACTCCAATGCGCTGGCTGCGTCTGTACATCCTCCATATGCTCTATACTTCACACACTAATACGCGGTTTGAACAAGATGCACTCTGCAGTGTCTACGCACTAGAATAAACTTACATACTTGCGATAGGGGATTCACTTGTTGTGTCAAGCACATCTCTTCTGTATACAGAACGGTTCCAGTGTTTCCCTTTCAGACATTTGACAACTTTGTACATTGCAAGTGGTGCTACAGGCTCCAGGTCATCTGTGAGATATGGAAGTTATGGAACCGCAGTGTCAACGGGCAAGGCAGGGTGGCGTTCAACAAAAAGCCAGGCGCGGATTGCAAATCCGGGCGGGTGGTACTTGAGGCGGCGGCAGCATTTCTCGCTTTCGGTTCGACCGAAAATCTGTAAAAATCCATGAAAAGCCTGCTGCACTCCACTTCGCCTCGCCTGAATTTCTTTCCCATCTGCTGTTTCAAATCAACAAGAGTCCTATCATCCGGTCTCCGCTCCTTGAGATTTGCGGAGACGAGATGATACTCTTGTTGATATGAAACAGCGGATGGGAAAGAAATTCAGGCGAGGCGGATTTCGGTCGCACTGAAAGCGAGAAATGCTGCCGCCGCCTCAAGTACCACCCGCCCGGATTTGCAATCCGCGCCTGGCTTTTGTGGAACGCCACCCTGCCTTGCCCGTTGACACTGCGGTTCCATATCTCACAGATGGCCTGGGATCTGTAGCACCACTTGCAATGTACAAAGTTGTCAAATTTAATCTCGTCCAGAGTCTTGATGGCATCTTCATCTTCTTCTTCCCACCTTGCATACTGTCGCATTCAGACCAGTGTCGGTGGTTCTGAGCAATTTTCCCGTTAACTTTGCACACCACGCGTTGTTCGCTCCATTCGTTTGTCAGTTGCTTCATATGAATCAGATTGAGATTGGGAGGCCAAGGCATGAGACGTGTTATGGACTCGTCACGGATAGTGGATGTATGCGCGAGAGGAAATGGTTATCAATAAAACTATCGAAGAAGGAAAGAAAGAGAAAGGACAAGAATGCCCTCCTAACTGTTTAAGTACCTCCGCGCCAGTGAGGGAGTCTCATGTAATCATCCCAGGCTTGCCGCTTATCTATCCACGATTAGTCATAAGACTAATCCATCACAAGACGTGGTATTCTGTTGCACGACAGCTGCTGTCGCTGAAGAATCGGCTGGTTGCTGTCGTCAATCTTATTATATTACTCTCGGCGAACTCCCCATCGGCGATTCGGCATCGTGGGTGCCACTCTCGGCCAGTCCATCGTCGCGATCGGTCGCATGAGCTTCTCGAACGCCAGCCACGTGCACGGGAGCGACTTTTCCGCTGCTCCAGATTTCATCCATCGCGGCTCCGACAACATCGCTCTCGTACTCACAGGGCTCTAATGTCCTCTGACGTTCGCAGTGGATAAAAAAGCCAGTGATCACGATCACAGAGTTGCTCACCAACTCGCGCCACAGTCGCTGACTGTGCTTCTGGCCCAGCCAGAGCGCGTATGCCTCCCAATCGTTCATCTCACCAATACATCCCGCTTTAGTAATGGTTTCACGCCCGGCATCATTTGCGGTTGCCAGCCTGACAATTGCGGGTGCGATTCTCGGCCATTGACACTGACCTCCGACTTCCCTCGTGCTGCAACAAGTTTTGACTGATACCGCAGCGTTGAATGTGTTCCCGTCTTTCACATACAAAATGCTTGCACGGAATTTGTCGAATTCCAGCTTACTCATGCTCAGCGTGCCACCAGTAGAACTCGTGCAATTGACCGTCTAACATTGCGTGCAAGCTTGACCCCAAGCTTTGTGCATGCACCCGCTCTCGGGTCCGAACCCGAGAGCTGAGGTGACCCAACAGACGGGGCATCCGATCGCAATCTGATCCAGAACATCTTCCACCCTGTCTCTCTCCACGAACATTTCCTTCTGTGACCGTGTCGAGTCGGAGACTCCAGGGCAGTATCGATCGCACCTCTCCATATCGCCCGATTTGCAATCCTGTGCCGAATCACCGTCGAAGGACTTCCCAAGCACCAGTCTACGGCGTCCCTCCGTATTGACGAAAGCGATCATCTTCTTCTCGTCCACACTCCATTCCTGCGTCTCTTCTGACCGTCGCTCACTCTCTACTGCGAGCCAGTTTTTCTCCAGCAGTATGAACGACGCGACCACCTCGCCGTCTCTGCCTGCCCTGCCCGATTCTTGGGCAAAATCAATCAGACCATATGGCAAGCCAACGTGCACCGTGAGTGCGACGTCTTTGTAGTTGACGCCTGTTCCCAGCGACGATGCGGCTACCACACAGCCCCCGCTCGTCTTCCAGCGCTGAATGAAGTCGGTGTTGAATGAAGACCCTGCGTAGAAGTAGTTGCAACCCAAAGCGGCGGCCAGTATTTCACACTGGTTCTTGTAGCAGCAGAAGACAATCATTTTTGCCTTGCAGACTTTGATCGCCTCGTTGATAAGCTTTCCGTCCGCGACTGTGGACTTGACCATGTACCGGGTATACTTCCGTGCGGTACTAGCCCTTAACAGCCAGCACGGGTCTTGGACAAGCAACATTGTCTCTTTCAACTCCCGCTCCATGTGCAGCGGTAGTGTGGCGGTCAGCATAATCGTAGGTGCGCTGATCGATCTGAGCTTTGGCAGTGTTTCCAACTTGGGACGCCAGCTGTGCGCCGTGATTGCCAGGTGGCATTCGTCTAAGAAGACTCGTCATAGCCATCTATTTTCGGTCATCTGCGTGGTGAAGTGGAAGAATTCGTCGTTCAGTTTGTCGGTGCTGACGCAAACGAGGTCCACCGGAGCCCGCAAGAATATGCTCAATGGGTTAAATCAGGCGAGTGTGCTGCGTTCAAGTCAGTTTTATCAACTCAATGAGGGATGAGGAAAGACTGGAGATATCGACAGGCAAACGATCCATGATAGGCGTCACCACGTGCGACACTAAGAGCGACATCATCGACATCTCAGCCGGCGAAAGACTTAGGCCGGTGCAAAGGTGCAGCTGTTTCGACGTCTGCCGCTACTGAAGTACCGACTACTCAGGATGCAGACTGCTGCGGACGAACGGAGAAAAGATGCACGCATGAATCATTACCAGCAAATCTGACGTCACAGAACTCCCATCTTTGCCGCCGGAGTTCGGTGAGAACGCGGAAACCGTCCAAGCCCGGTCTTCAGCAGCGGGACAGAATGCTTTCAAAAGGTTTGGAGTTGAAAGCGAGGCACCGGTAGCACACAAGTCTTTCGCACAGGGCGAACGTGTCGAGTATCGTGGACGATTTGGACTATGCGCTTGCCGTCGTGCTACCGAGATTAGGTGAGACTCGAGAGTTATTGCTGTTTACTACACCGACTTGCTTGAACGACCGGGGTATCAAAATGTTGCATCGCATCGCATCGCATCGATCGTGGTTCCGCGTCGCTTGCCGTCATACCGCATCGATCATTGTCGTAGCTCACCGTTCTGTATCAACAAATCGAGGCTGGAAATTTGAGCGACGCGGAAGATCGTGCCTTCGACGTAGTCGAACGGACTCGCAACTGAAAGGTGTTGGCTAATGTCGTCTTCGTCGACAGACTGAACACACGTTAGCGATCATGGTGTTGGGCTCAGGCGCCAGGGTTCATCGCACTTGTACTGCATGTCGGCATGCCGTAGGATCCGATCCCCTCTGCGGATGGAAAGCTGAAGCGGCATGGTCACGTCGTCGAGAGTAAGCTCTAGAAAAAAATGACAAGCAGTAAAGAGAGCGATAAGCATAGGGCTCATGGCGCGAATGGAACGAAGACGAGAAGGCGATGCTCGACTTCGTCAACATAGGCGACTGCCATGGCAGATACAGAGGAAATTTTCGAGAGTACCTAACGGAGTAACAAAGTCGGGTCAAGATTGCATATCTGGCCCTATGAAGAGGTGCAATCGATGGCTGTGTCGGCGTGACCAGATCTGAATAATTGCAAAGCCTCTAATAAGATAGCTGATCGATGGCATCGTAACAATGCAAAAACCCATGACATCAAACGTTGTGCCGCAGTTCTCCCGAGACCCTGACAGTGTGCTTCCGTAAAGAGCGGATCCCTCTGCTGGTTATTGTATCATCTTTTCTGCAAGGTTCGATCGAAATGATATCATTGAGATCGTCAGGTTCTTCGGCAGAGCTTTCGGCATGGCGCCGGCAGTGTCTTCATCAAGAGTGTCTGGGGGTCTTCGTCGATTTCGTACATGAAGTTTTTCAGAATGTGCTCCGGACTCTACCGTCTACGGGACGTTAGTGTTTGATTCGTATGGGAACTATGTCAGGGGCATTGGGGCAAGGACCATTGATTGCAGTCGAGCATAGTGGGCGGTGGAGGCCGGAAGAACTTAGAGATTGAAGCGAAGGCACCAGCGTTCGCGCTTCGTCCAATTTCATTTGCGGTCTTGTGCTCTGATGCTAGAATTGACCCGCTGTCCGCTTTCTGTACCTCGTGTTGACGGCAGCTGTGACGTCGGTACCAATGAGGCTTGTAAAGTACTGATCAATGCCCTGACCAGGGGAGAGGAGGCTCAGAGCCCCTGCACCATAGAAACGTTTTGCGTCTGCTGCGGGCTGTGTGCCGCCGTCCGATTTGAAGTTCCTGAATCCATCCGAGCGTCGTTGGCCGTTGAAGGGCGAAGATCCGAGAAGTGGCTGGCCTACCAAGTTGGCGTCCATCGTGCGCCGTGTCGAAAGACGACCTTGTTGTGGAGTTCGGTGGAACACAGATGAACTGATGATAGAAAACGATACTTGAAGGCTAAAATCGATCGATCAGTTCGTTTCGTTGTGTTGATGGTTGATGAATTGATGTCGTTTGCCGGATACGGAGTAGTTGTCAAAGGAATGTGACTGGCTGGTTAGTGGTGGGCGTGCAGTGCCCTCCTTTTTGAAACTTTCTGCGGCAGAAGGTTGCAATGGTCGCGCGGGTGAATAAGGAGGCATGTACGGAGGACGACTCCGAAAAACATTGCTCGAGCCAAGGAGCAGGGGTGAGCCAAAACAGGCCGAATTGGGAATGTATTATAGGGTACCCCTGTTATATT
>QEQW01000033.1:0-91376 GCA_004016085.1 Claviceps quebecensis
TTAGATACTGTACCGTCCTCAGATACAGTACCGTCCTCAGATACAGTGCCGTCCTCAGATACAGTGCCGTCCTCAAATACTGCATCTAGTGCGATCGCATGTCATCTAAAACTGATGTAGTGGGATGGACGGACTAATTCGTTCGGAATACCTATGTAGTTGCGTAGGGGAGTAGCGGCAGGATTGTTGACAAGTGCGTTCTGAAAACAATGTGTAGAAGAAGAAGAAAGAAGGGAAGAAGAGAGAGAAGAAGAAGAACAGGCGACGTTGCAGAAGTTTCGCATGCGTTTCGCGCCACTGAACTGAGTCACCGTTTTGAAGGGCGTTTGAAATGGTAATGGTCTATGGAGTACCTGACTGGTCAAAACTTCGTCTCGAAGATGATTGGCCAACGATACAGTCAGGAGTCAGGAGTCCAGGACTCAATTCTACACTCGCCACGGAGCCACCCAGCAGCCACCTACGGAGTACCTACATTGTACATACCTCACAATTAAGTTACCAGCCATCTTTTCAGACCACGAAACCAAGCCCAAGAACTACCTAAAGGAAGTGGGACTTCGAACGTAGGCTGAATGTCACAAGGCAACAACTTCTGAACTCTCGGCGCGAATCGAAGCCCAAGAGTCCAAGACTAGAGGCGAAGCGTGATGGATGAAGTCAAGCGATCGTAGGAGCAGGAGCGGCATCGGGACTCGGGAGTGTCAGCTGAGGCTTTAGGAAGTCCGAAGGAGCGTAGGTACATATAAGATGGCACGTATCCCCTCCATGAGATAGCTGGTCCGTCCGTGTAAACAGTCCGCCCGTCTTCTTCCACCCCGTGGCTTTTTCCAGCGAACCAGTAAATCCCTCTTCGAGCCCTCCCAACAATACATCATCAAAAGCACAGCTCATTCATCTCTGCCACGAATAGCGGCCGACTTCTGCAAAGGCGCCTCCCCCAAACCACTGGCCACAGCCTCCGCTCTCCGAAAAGGAACGCGACAGCAAAACATCAAAAGAATACTAATAAGGGAAAGAAACACACACACACACAGAGAGACGCAAAGATGTGTTTCTGGGGCGGCGAACCAAACACAAGTTACTACTACAAAGAAGAAATCATACCCTCACGGCGCCATCAGGGCCATCACCATCATCATCATCATCACCATTCCCCGAGGTCGAGCTATACGAGTGTCACGAGGAGGACATATCGGACTAGTCCGCCGCGGGTGAGTGCCTCGTATGGGAGGCCAGGAGCGGGAGGGACGGTTGTGTATGAGGCTGTGGAGCCGACGAGGAGGTACTGATCTTTTTTGATATGATATCTTTGTGTCTTCTTTCGAGAACTGTTTTGGGTATCTACGGTCACTTTTTTGCGAGGGCTGGGATGTGATGTGGTGGATTCATGGGGTTTTTTCGGGTGAGAGGTGTCTGGTGTTGGCTGTCGGATACGCCGATGGGATGGACGAAGAAGCTTGTTGACATGGCCCATCAGGCTCTTGGGATTAAGACTTGGGATGGGGTATCTGCAAGGTCAAGAGGATCGATGCGTCTAATTTCGCTGATTTATTTCGTGCTTACCGGTCACGACATTTATGTACGCAATCTATACACGAGGAGGCTTCTTTGATTCCACGACTCCTTCGTGTATCGATTCACATGCAGCCTGCGTCGTAGTCGTGCGATGGCCCTTGAGTGGCCCTGACAGCCTACAGGAGACTGCAGCTGAGAAACCCTGAGCAGTGAGTCGACCGAACGCGGAATTGATGCTACCATTCGCATCTTCTGGGCCGAAGGTGAGCGGGGTGCGGGGTGCAGCGCAGCGCAGCACCGCAGAGGCGCATCATGACATCATGGAGCAGCGTCGTCACCGGCAGCGTCACCGGCAGCGTCATCATCTTCCGCCCGCCCACACGAACAGCTCGTTGTCGTGAAAGCCTCCCATCGCTCATTCGTTGCCTCTCACACCTGGCTCCAGTCAATTGTCTCTGGCGGGCAAAGAAGCAGTCTAGCGCCTTGCCATCCGACAAGTGCGGAAAGCTTGGAGAGATCTTGTCGAGTTGTGTTTGCCTGGCGTTTTCCAATCGTGCTACTCACTACCGCATAATCTTTCGTTCAAGACTTTAAAACCCTGCGCGGCGCCCTGGTCCGGCTTCTCCCCCCCTCTTTGTGCCCGTGTCCAGTATTGTTATGCGTGTATACATCCGTGATCCTTGAACTGTCCTGCCGAAATACGACATCACTTGTTGACTGGATTGAGTATGTTCTACTGCCTTCTATAATATCGTCGCTGGCCCTATCCTCGACGGGAACGTTGCCTGTGGTGAACCGAGTCGAGGAGTAGGGTTTCCAAGCATGACGCGACGAGCGCATTGTACAGACAATATGCTATACGCAGGCTAACAACTCTGTAAGGCACGACTCGTGGCAGCTACCCAAATTATCGTCCGCGACTGCTTGTTCAAGAGTTTGGAAGCCGCCAACATGTAAGCAAGCTCAGACACGAACAGGCGTGGGATCTTTGCTCTTTGGAAGCGCGACTCCAAAAACGTTGTTATCATCCTCACTTTTCAAATTATCGGTTTTGCGCTTCTGCTGCCAGCAGGCAAGCAAGACTTCGTCATGTCTCGATCCAGCTTTGATGGCTCATTTCTTCAGCCTTACCTGCCTCACTTGCGCTACGCTCCAGCAGAATCAATCACTAATGGCCTGTACTCGACCAGGAACCGCGCCATGTCTATCCGCTCTAGCGGCAAGTCCAACAAGAGCAGCTCCGGCGCTCAGCTGCCCAGCTTTTCCTTCAACTCTCTGCGCGGTCAGACCCAACCAGAGCTCTCTCGCAAGCTATTTAAGCTCATCAAGTCGGAAAACAACTTGATCAATGCCCACGAAGCTGCCGGACGTGAGCGCATCCAGATCGCCACGCAGCTGTCAGAATGGGGAGAGAACACGGCCGACGAGGCCGTCAGCGACATTTCAGACAAGGTCGGTGTCGTCTTGAGCGAAATTGGCGAATTGGAAGACACATATGCCCATGCTCTGGACGACTCTCGCGGACGCCTCAAGTCTATTCGTAACACGGAGAAGAGCGTCCAGCCTAGCCGACATGGCAAAGCCAAGATCGCCGACGACATCGCCAAGCTGAAGATGAAAGAGCCCGAGAGTGCCCGCTTGGTTGTCTTGGAGCAGGAGCTTGTTCGCGCCGAGGCGGAGAACCTAGTTGCCGAAGCTCAATTGACCAACATTGTAGGTCCCCCCTTTCCTGCATTGTAGCAGGCGTCTTTCCCCCAGAGTTCACTGCTTCAAACGAGGCCCATAAGAGGCTGACAGTGGGAACATAGACGCGACAAAAGCTCAAGGAAGCATACGACACCGAGTTCCTTGCCACGATCGAGCGTGCTGAGAAGCAAATCATCCTTGCCAAGCACGGGCGTCGTCTTTTGTCTCTCATCGACGACACACCAGTGGTACCTGGCGACACTCGGGCTCAGTATACGGAAGCCAATAATGCGCGCCAGATTCTCAATGACTGCGAGGATGATCTTCGCGATTGGCGTCCCGAGGTTGAGGAGCATGATGCGGCTGTTGAGCAACATGCCGCGCCTATCAAGGAGAAGGAGTCCGTGACAGACGCGGATTCTGTAAGTAGACTTGATGAGACGGAATCCCTGGCCGCTGCCTAAGGGACGCGAGATTTTGGCGCTCGCAATGCTTCAATCGTTTCACCAGATAGTACCAGTCATTGCTTAAACTGTACTCCGTATGTGTTGTCAAACGTTTTTTGGTCTACTATGTATTGGTCGCACGGACTCGGGTCTTTGTTGTTGTTTTTTTGCGTCATGATATCAGGTTTGCAATAGCTTATTTCGAACACGGTGTTGAAGTTCAGTAATTCTGTGATTCCAGTACAGCTGACGCCCTGATGATGCGACGATGATGCGTGAGGGTGTGATCCACGAGCGGCTGCATAGGTAGGTACCTAGTTTAGGTACCTTGACTCTCGGCAGACAGAAACTCATGACGATTTGGGAAATAAGTGGACCGACGTTGGCGCCCCTTTTTTTCGCGCCTGGTGCCGCGGCGTTGATGCGAAAGACGCAACACAAACGCCGAAAAGCAGCGAAGAGATTTGTGACCTCGGTCTCAACAACCTTATCAATGAAAGCCACGACGTGTTCCTCTCTCTCGATTCTGCAGCGCCCTGGCCTTTCCAGGGTCGTCCCCAGTCGCCGACCAGTGACATGGATGCAATTGATGCTGTCTGCACGAGCATTGCGTGTCCGCGGCCTTCGATCTCTGCAGACGCAGAGCCTGCTGCAAACGACTTCTCGGGCCGCTGACAGCTCAAAGATCATGCGCGCGACCAGCGCTTTCTCATCGGCTGCCTCGTCGGTTGCACGGCCGACTGCAGCTGCCCACAGCCCAATGGACCCACCAGGCCTTGCCCCGCCCCCTCACCAGTCCATCTCCTCCAACTATTTCAAAATCTCGACACGGCGGACGCAGCAAATTGCTCATCATCTGTCACGATTTTTTAACCCATCGTTCCCTTCTGCCTCGTTTTCCTCTTCTTCATCCTCATCCCCCCCCGAACCGCCCAGCATGGCGTCCAAATACAGCCTCCGCAAGGTTGCCGCCCCCAACACGTTTGAGCACCGTGTTTACATTGAGAAGGATGGCGTCCCCGTCTCTCCTTTCCACGACATTCCCCTCTATGCCAACCCGGAGCAGACCATCCTGAACATGGTTGTTGAGATTCCTCGATGGACCAATGCTAAGCTTGAGGTACGTATGAAGCAGTTGATTCTGCACACTTGTGTTTAATCGCGTTCTTCCTCTGTGCTTTGTCCCCCCCTATTCCCGCCTCATTGCGCCATTGACCGCTTTTTAATCCAACCCCTGGACCTGCGAGAAGCTGTTTGCTAAAGTTTTCCTCGCCATTAGATTTGCAAGGAGGAGCTCCTCAACCCGATCAAGCAGGACATCAAGAAGGGAAAGCTGCGATATGTTCGCAACTGCTTCCCCCACAAGGGATATCTGTGGAATTATGGTGCCTTCCCTCAGGTAAGTCGAGCTGGCTGGACTGTGTGACATGACGCCGTGCTCTGTTGCTGACTTGTGTTGACCAGACCTGGGAAGACCCCAACGTCACCCACCCTGAGACCAAAGCCAAGGGTGACAATGACCCTCTCGACGTTTGCGAGATCGGCGAGCTTGTCGGATACACCGGACAGGTCAAGCAGGTCAAGGTTCTCGGCGTCATGGCTCTGCTGGACGAGGAGGAGACTGACTGGAAGGTCATTGTCATTGACGTGAACGACCCCATTGCTCCCAAGCTCAACGACATTGAGGACGTCGAGCGCCACCTGCCTGGCCTTCTCCGAGCCACCAATGAGTGGTTCCGTATCTACAAGATCCCTGACGGCAAGCCTGAAAACCAGTTCGCCTTTACTGGCGAGTGCAAGAACAAGGCGTTAGTAAATTCCGTTACCAGTGTTGACGAGGCAGTACGTAGCTAACGACGCATTGCTAGATATGCCATGGACGTCGTCCGTGAATGCGCTGAAGCTTGGGACCGCCTCATCACCGGCAAGACCCCCGCCAACGGTGTCTCCATGTAAGTCCTACTGAACCTTGTGATGCTCCTGGATGTACCTGCTTCTAACTTCCTTGTACGAACTAGTGGCAACACCAACGTTCCTCACTCCATCAACTACCTCAGCCCCGAACAGCTGCCTCCTCTGCCCTCCCACCAGGAGCTTCCCGCGGAGAAGATTGACAGCTCGATCGACAAGTGGTTCTTCATTAGCGGTGCCTCTGCTTAATTTTCGCTTTATGATCATGTAGATGACTCGATTTCATGAGTGACGTGAACTCTTGTATATGCTTCATATACATAGCAAAAAGTAGCTAATACGGCAAGCCATCTGGCGCCGTGAAATACATCAAGACGCAATTTCGCTGTCTGAAGATCTAATTGTACAAATGTGTCCCATCCAACTCCCCCCATCTGGAATCTTGTATCGAGTCGTAAGGAGCAAAACGCCGCGAATGCAAAGTTTTCGTTGTGTTGTCGTGAAACGCCGTTTAATCTGAAAGGTCGGACGCCTTTTGTAATGCACGGCTATGTCGCTCAACCTCTTCGACGAGCATGTTGATGGGGATCCTCGAACAGTTGAATGCCAGCTGTTTGCCGTCCTCTGCTAGGTGTTAGCCTCCACAGCGGCAAATGATAGAAAGAGGGAGGTGAGCTTGCGTACTGAAATCCACTGTCAAAGAGCTCGATTCGGTCGTGTTTCGGGGCAGGAGAATTGTCTCTACCGATGTACCGCTCGCGCGTGCATTCGGAGGCAAATACGTGAGGAACAGGCGAGCAGGCTTGGCGCAGACAGAAAAAGGATTGAACCTCGCCGTGACCTTGGTGATGAACCTGGTATGCATCTTGTGTGGTCGCTAAGTGACTGCGCACACAGAAAATAGACTTGACGAGAGTGTGAGAGAGAGAACGTTGACAATTGACTCCGCGTGATGCAATTCTTTGAGACTCCTCATGGCGCATGGGTAGGTATCTAAGTTGAGGTGCAATTCCTCCAAATTTGAGGTCACGTGCTCTCCGCCCAGGATTCCAAACAAAACAAAAAGTGGAAAACCACCGCCGATACCATTTTTTTTCCTTTTCCTTTCTTCTCCCCTTAAGCATCGCCCTCCAAGAAAGGCCACGCTTCCATGCTTACAAACAGAGATTCTCTTCCTCAACTTCTTCATTCTCATACTTGTATGGACCAGTGGAGTTTTTATGCAAGAGAATCTCAACACCCCCTCGCATGTGAGAAATTCGGAGAAGCCTCTTCAATAACGATCTCTTTTGATCAAACCGCTGTCACTGTTCCCCTGTTTTCGGGCTTTTTTGCTTGGAAATAGGGGAGGGAAGGACGGGTCTGCCCGTGAGGGCCCGGCGTCAATTGACGTCCGCAGTTTTGGCATCAGAAATATCAGGGCTGTCCACCTGGAGGATGTTCGGGGAAATGTTTGGTTTCCTCGCGTCTTTTTCCGGGGGATTGTTTTGCTCTTTGGGAAGCCACTGCGAAGATTGTGTGTGATAACACTTGAGTGCGATGCGTGGCGTAGTCTTCTTCATTTATGGAGGGACTATAATTCGATTCCGATTATTCTTCTTGGAGGGCGATGCTTCAACTTTTTTTCTTTTCAAGGTCTGTCTCCTTTGTCCCCCTTTCCTTTACTTTACTTTACAGGAAAGAAAGATCTTGTGTGGGGAGACATCTGCTAATTTGGTGTTGCCTTTCGGTTACGATGTGACCGTGGGTGTTTGCAGGGCCGGGGGGGATGTGTGAGCGTGATGGGAAGGGACCGAAAGGGGAGACGTACTTTGTATGGGACTTTGATGTGTAGTCTATACGTAGGTGGTGGGGAGTTGAAACCGAAATGGGATGCTGCAGCTACTGTCTGGTGGTTGAACTCTGACAAAACCTGCGTGACGATAATTATAGATATGGAAGCAAACACACCTAGGCTGTCGAATCTATACACGGTGTACGAGAGACTTCGCTAAGCCCCGATCTGCGAACTGCTGTGTTGAGACAAAGTCAACTCCCGCTGGCAAAAGATATACTCTGTGGAGGTCATTCTTGCCTCTTATCTTGATGTCTCTCTCGTTGGAGGGGATTACTTCGCAGATCGGGGCTTAGCAAAGCTCCGGTGATTGTCTTGCGAAGTCTCGTACGCCGTGTATAGCTTCGACAGCTTAGGTGTATTTGCCTCCATATCTATAATCATCACCAAAAACGGCGCCACCAGTTTCAATAGGGGTTTGAAGGCCACCTTCCACTTTGTTTAACTTATTGAAAGCCTCATGCTTGACCCGTCCCTTCTGCGCTGCAACATGTTTTGGCATAATACTGTTCATGATGATGAGATGAGAGATGTGACATTCTGGGCAGCATCACGATTCACTAGCATGCTAATAAGGGGTCCTGGGTGATGGCCATCTGCGTCTCTTACTTCGCATACTTAACAGGACTCTGATTGCAATCTTGCGTAAAGAAACGTACCTCTGACGCGTAGAAACAGTGGTCTAGAAAACCTCGTCAATGTGGAAGCCTCACATCTCCCCCATTGACGCATGCTTTTTTGCCGTTCTTCCTCTTCCATAGACAAGATTCTGTATATGCAAGCTTGCCTAAAAAACAGATGCCATTATTGCCACGCTATGCTTTGCGCGCAAGACTCGATCGTCGTCTACAGAAACTCGCGCATCTCCCAGCCTCCAGGTGGACCGTGGAACCAATCAATGCCTGAAAAGCACAAAACGTCACAGGTTCACCCCACCTCGCCTCCGTCATTCCGACCAAGTGTCAAGAGGCGTCCCTCCCCCGATTGTCTATCACCTACGCCATTCAACAAGCTCTTTATGAAAGCTCCTTCTTGCATATTCGACACGCTCGAACATACGATTCATTGTCCCAATTTCTCATCATGTCGCTGCGAGGCCTAGACGAGCGCCTAACGGCTCTTCAGGAGACCACGACGCAGCTGCGCGAGCTGATTGACCGACTAGCCAAGCTCGACTTCCAACCCGGTGCCGGTCTACCGCTCGACATGGACGACGAGAGCAGTGTCAGCGGGGAACTGAGCGCCGAGATTGGCCAGATTCTGCGGAATGGCCTGGAGGAGCAGGAATTGCTCACGGAGGAAGTTCAGTTTGTGCGGCCAGAGGGCGCGGAGAAGATACGGTTGAGGGAGGGTGTTGAGCGGCTGGGTAGTGAGCTTGCGAGGTATGCACTGCACACCAGAATGCCATCTTGACCCTTCATATCTGCGGCTCATGTTTGCTCCCTATATATTTGGCCTTTTTACCACGTTTCGCAGACATTTCTTGCATACACGATTCTAAACTCATCTGCCATCTAGTTGCCGAACCCATTTCCGAAAAGCCCGCCTCTCCGCACGCGATAACCTAGCCCAAGCCCGCAAACTCGAGCGCCGCCTCCTCATCCAGTCCTACTCACTCCCCGTGCCCTCCGAGCCAGCCTCCCCAGGCAGTAAAGACGTCTCCGAAGAAGCATCCTCTCCTACGCTTCGGTCCCCCCAGCGACTGCACAGCACGAAGCATACACACGCGTACCATCATAACCAGTCGAGTCTCTCCGCAGAAGACCAACAGACCGTCGGAGCAAGCAATAACGTGACGAGCGCGCTGCGCAGAACACATGATCTCATCGCGGCGGAACTATTCCGCAGTGAGTACGCGCACCAGACCCTAACGGAGTCGTCCGCCGCGCTGAGAGAGCTAGATGAGTCGTATAGCTCATTGGACTCTATGCTTGCGAGCTCGAGGGACTTGCTGGGCACGTTGTTGCGCTCGCAGAAGAGCGATACGTGGTATTTGCAGACGGCGCTGTATATGCTCCTGGCGACTGGGGCATGGCTACTCTTCCGGAGGATCTTGTACGGGCCGATGTGGTGGCTTGTGTGGCTCCCGCTTCGGGTCTTATTCGGCGTGGGAACGCGGGCTGGGAGCGCCGTGATGATGCATCACCGGTCGGCGCCTGGGGAGTCGGCAACGGCGAGTGTTGGTGGCGGTGGTGCGGGTGCCGACGGGGGTAGTGTTTCGGTGGATGGTCTGCCGGGGGAAGATCTTGTTACTGTTACTGCGCAGGTGGGAAGCGCGAGTCCGTCGGGGCGGGATGGAGTTGCGGATGTGGTGACGGATCAGATTGCTCAGGTTGTGGATGCGGTTCGCGAGGCTGATGAGCTTGGTAACGTGGGTGAGAAGGACGCAGATGAAGGGTCGGACGATCAGCCAAGGAACCCGAAGAAGCGGATGTGGGAGGAGCCGCAGGAGGAGGCGAAACGTAATAATGAAGCAGAGGTTGTTCAGGAGACTCAGCAACGAGATGAGTTGTGAGGTGTAGGACTGTACGCGCGATTTCAGACAGGCTTGTATAATATAAAAGCCGTCCTCGTAATACGATGCCTTCTTGCCTACTACTTTTGCGCATTGCAGTCTTGCAGACTTGACATGCTGTCTGTTTCTGCTTGACAGACCTCGTATTCTAGTCTATTCGCCTATGTACTTTGTCGCCCCCTCCTTTGTATGTATCACGCACTGACGCTTCCTTTACTCGTCTCGACGTGACGCCCAAACCATATGATCCAAACCACAACACGTTATGAGAGCTGAAGTGATTTGCCCTCCCCCTTCCGCTTCCTTGAAGCCTCGTCTACCTGTTCACCATGTTCCAACACGTTATTGGCGTGCTGACCCTTATTTGTTTCAGACTTCCTACTCGTTCAATCTGCCTGATTCTACTCCCCACCACAACGGCCTAGGCTCGGTCAGGCGCAACGCGAGCTACCTCGCTTATCCACGGAAGACCAAGCTTTTTCATCTCCACGGCCAATTGGAACAAGTAGTCGAGGCTAGATGCGTGAGGAGTCAGCACACAGATGCGCACATGCATCAACATAGTGAGGATGTGTGGAAGAATGAAAGTAATAAGCCTCAAGAGGTACAAGTACACTCCCTGTTCAACGCGTCTCGTTACACACGCAAAAAGAGGAGGTAAAGCATGGAACAGCGAAGTGAAAAAAAAGACTGTAGAGTGTAGACTCACCTCTCACACATCGTCTTCGCCTTGTGCACATTCTCCCCCCAGACATACACGCCATGCCTCCTCACCAACACCGCATACGTATCCGGATACGCCTCCATCGCCGCCTCCAAATACTCCGTCAGATCCTCCTCATGGGGCGTATTCTCAATGACAGGAATCCGCAGCGTATCATGGTAGCCCAGGTTGCCGGACTTGTGCATGCCGCGCCCAAAGCCCTTGATCTGCTCAATGTTGTTGATGGCGAAGACTTTGTTCTCGGAACCGCCCTGCTGCTCGAGGAGGAGGGTCACGAGGACGGCCCATTGGGAGTGGGTGTGGATGCAGCAGCCTGCGTTGCGGCGTGTAAAGGCCGCGAGGAAGAGGGGGGTGCATTGGGAGGGTTTGAGGCAGGGAGGAGAGCGGAGATAGGTGCGCTGGAGGCTTTGTGCGGTTGTGGCTTTTTCTGAGGATGCTGCTGCTGCTGCGGCGGCGGCTGCGGCAGCTTCTTGCTGGGCCGTGAGGGAGAGCACATAGATGTCCGTGTTCTTCATGAGTTCTTTTTGGACGCCTGAGGGGGCGATGTAGACGCGGTCGCTGGGAGAAGGGTTGCAAAGTGTAAGAATTTGAACGTCTTGATGGTGTTTGGGCCTTTTCTCCAGCTCCTACTCTTCTTCTCCCTCACGAAAACCAGTCTTATGACTAGATTCGTTTCTTCTCCTCCTCTTCTTCATATTCCAGTCTTCCGTTACATTCTCTCCTTCACCGTGATTCTGCTCTTCTCAACACCACGAAAGACTTTTCATAGGCCAGACTTACTCTTGTCGAATCGAGCACCCGCCTCCCGTGCCAGTGACCCATCCCAGGGTCCAGAACTTGGCGCATAGTGAGGGGATCAGGTTCGCGGGATGGTCTGGGTTGTCGGACGTGATGAGGTGGTCGGCATTGGCGCCTTCGTGGGTCGTTGAGGCCATGTTCGAATCAAGAAAGGTGAAGAATCAAGGAGACGGTTATGAGCAGCGCGGTGCAAGATGAGGCACTTGCTGGTGGACGGCGCCTATGACGATAGTCGCAGCTCGGCAATAGTTTTCCTCGTCAGGTGTTGGTATAGATAGCCAGTGAGTGCTGATTTCTCGAAGTCATGTGTGAGCTTGGCTTGACTTTAATTTCGGGTTTGAAGAGAGGCATGATAAGGCGATGATGGAATCACACGTTGGTGGGGCTGCCGAACTTGGGCCGACGTTGAGTTTTGTCGTGTCGTTGATGCCAATGCAGCGCAATGGCGAGCTGCTTGGAATGAATACTCACTTTCATGCTTGGCTTTTTCATGTCTGCTAGAAGGCATGTGAAGTTTTTTTTGCGTAGTTTTAGCTTACCGGTGGCCTTCGCTTCGGTGCCTTGGGAGAGGGTGATACATGCAAGGAGTACCTAACTCTGTACGGATGTACATAAATATGGTGACGCCATGGACGAAGGGGCGAAGCTGGGGGTTCAAATCCTTTTTGACGAATTGAAATACCCTCAAGATCCTAGGTTCAACCTCTTCATCTTGAATTCCCTAAGAATCACCTTTGAAATTCGTGAATCTATGTTGGAATCGCTGTCCTCAACGACACATGCGAACGTCACACCACACGGTATCAGGAAGTCCGTTCACTCTCTCCTTTCTCTCTCCTAGATAGCTTCCATGAATAAAACAGATTGTTCGTGTCAGTTCAACCTCCTTGTATACGCATGCCCCAAGGATTTCTTCCCATAACCTAAATCGCGACAAACCCCAAATTCCGATCTGACGCAGTGGGACTATTTGCGTACACTTGAGCAGACACGATAGATACTTCATATTCGACGTAGGGGTACTTAATCAGACATTTTCACTACATACTACTGTTACACATTACTACTACAATATAATAAACAGCTACCTATCCCGAGGCGTTGGCGTACCCTCCCTATTCCTCTCGCGCTCAGAGAGGACAAGGTACGTCAACACTTGTAGGTATGTACCTGTACCTATGTACATACTGCATCATCGGTGAGTCGCGGACTCGCGGCGTCCAAATCGGGTTAAGAAGCGTTGAGGCAGTTGGCAAAATCTGTAATCTCAGCTTTCGCCTCATCTCCCCTTGTCCTCGCGCCTTGCAATGGCTACGTCAAGACGACCTGCAGGCGCGCCACAGCCGGAGCCTATTCCCAGACCTCGGATAGACATTCCGGTACTGACACGATCTTGAGCCATTTGAGATCGTGCAGCAGGACATCACGAATCTGGCTGAGCCAGCTCTTTTATACAGAGTACGGAGTACAACAGCGGTAAATATGTAGACGTCTTCATAGATATTCCTCTTTCTGGTGGGGGTTGCATTAGAAACCTGCATTCATCATTTGAGTAGGTATGTATTGTATTGTCTTGCATCTGGACGTCGCACGAAAAGGAACGTGCAGATGCTGGGGAAATTGGCACAACGGACAAGAATACAAGCCGCTGATCTTGAAAGTGCGGCATGCCTTGGAATATGTATGTACGGAGTATACGTAGGTGATTTGTCTATTCTATTTTTAATCCTTTTTCTCTTGACTTTGTCACTGCCCTGGGGTATTTATCTGCGCCACGCTTCCACTTCCATAATAGCCTTGGTTGAAGTTGATCAGCTGCACGGGGATACGACGGCCCTCGGAAAGGTTACACCGCGTCTCCCGGTTGGACTCGGCTCGTATGTGAAGGGAGAATCACCAAGTCGAAGGCCTTGGTTATTTCTCTCTGAAACGCGCAACAACTTAACAAGTGTACAACTACAGAGTACCTAGGGGACAAAGAGCAATGTGACAATGCAAAACATGCAAGTTGGGCTGCGAGCGACACGTTGACACACCAAAGACCAAAGACCAAAGACACACGAGACGGACCACGACTCCTTGCCGCATTCCTGCGGCGATCCACCTGGTAAACCAACCAGAACGGCCCAGCACCTGTGGCGAAGCCTTGGCTGGCCGCAGGGATGTGAGACAGAATCGCTGGTATTGAGACGGAGCGCCGGGGTGCACGTGCTGCTTGCAAGTTGCAAACTTGCGCCCAAAAGCCTGAGATTTGTCAAGCCGAGAGAATCGAGGATCGAGGATCGTGTGCGGGAAAAGCGGCAAAACGGGAAAAAAGGCAGTCGTACGGAGTAGTAGCGTACGAATCAATATGGAAGAGGGAGCGATGGTAGAGGCTAGTGGTTACTGGCCAGTGGTGTAGTTAGGTAGGTAGGCTGTAGCCTGTAATATGTATGAGGTACCTATGTACATACATAGTCTGTCGGGCTCAGCCCAGTCGGGAAAGGTAGGAAATTCGTCTCCCGGCCCGCGGCGGCTCCAGGAGTCCAGACCAGGGTCCGTAGCCTGCCTGGTGATGAGCCAGGGCCCAGGATACGTCGTTATAACCTCCAGGCTCCAAGTCATGAATACATAATCTGTACGTACATACCTACTCCGTACCTACTTTGTATGACGATACATAGGTAGCGTGTTGTGAGTCGTGAGTCGTGACTGTCTGGTCCGGTCTGGTGATGATGATTGGTCTCTCGCCACCCCTATCCCCGTAACTCGCCGGGGCTCCGCGCTTGAGCGCACGCTCACACGAGTCGAGGTGGAAATTCGGGGTTCTGGCGACGCCTCCGCCACGTTCCCCTGGCTAAACTGAATAAAGGACCTCGCGTCCCCGCCTCCAGAGTCACCAGTGTTTGACTTCTACCACCACGACCTTCTTCTCGTTCCTGCACAAATTCGTTTTCCGTGTCTTGTTCTCTTGCTCAGTCTCTCGCTTGCTCAACTTCGATATCACCTTCGTTTATTCTCTATCTACGTCTTTGTAATATATCCTTGTGAACTTCTTCACCTCGGTTTCCAACACACAAACACCATACATCAAGATGCGTTTCGCCGTCGCCGTCGTTTCTGGCCTTGCTGCCGTCGTCTCTGCCCAGACTCCCGTGTCTGCTGATCCCGCCACCGCTTCTGCTGCGGCCTGCTTGAAGAAGTGTGCCGTTGGCGACGTCAACTGCCAGTCTCACTGCATCACTGTAAGTCGACGCCTGTTACGGCCGTGTGCCGTGTGTGACTGTAGCCGCTTGGGATTGCCTTACCCGACCCGTAGCCACCGATATGAGCAATGAACTGACATGGCAACCATCATTTAGGTCCCCAGCCCTAACGAGCAGCAAGTTAACGACACCACCAAATGTGCTGCCGCCTGTCCCCAGGGAAGCGGTAGCCCCGAGGAGACGCAGAAGTACGCCGACTGTGTTCAGGGCTGCATCTCCAAGCACTACTTCGACAAGAGCGGAGGTACTCCTCAGCCCACTGGCGGCAACAGTGGCAGCAGCAGTGGCAGCAGCAGTGGCAGTGGCAGCAGCAGCAGCAGCGGCAGCAGCAGTGGTGCCGGTGCGTCGGACTCTGATGCTCACGCTACCGCCACCCAGACCAGCGCTGCTGCCCCCAGCAGCTCCGCTGACTCCGGTTCCAACTCTGGCTCCGGTTCTGACTCCGGCTCCAGCTCCAGCTCCGGCTCTGGCGACAAGACCTCCACCGATTCTGGCGACAAGACCTCAGGCTCCAAGACTTCATCCAGCCCCGCTGCCACGAGCACCAACGCTGCTCCCGGCCTGACCTTTGGTGCTAGCGGTGCTCTTGTCGGTGCTCTGGCCGCCATCTTTGCTCTGTAAACGATGCCATGCCCTTGAATAAACTCTCGACAGGGCTTGGATAGAATCATGAGAGGGTCTTGATCTAGACGTGGGAACGAGAGACGGATTAATGAGGCCACCCTGGAATCTTATTTCTTCATGATGACGGGCAGTTTGGTCAGTATAATGTTGTGGAATTGAAAGGGACTACGGAATCTGGATGGAGAAGTATTGTCGGTATCTCAGTCAGACATAATACCCGTAATTAGCATGCTCTTGGTCACAGTTGTTTTATATGAGAACGATGCTTGAGAGGATGCGCTTACTATCTCCCTGACGTGACCTTTGTTGTGACCTATCGCGCTATATCGAGGATGTGGATGACGACAGTGACGAAGTATAAGCGATGGTTGTGAAAACAATTCGGTCTTTTCTTCGCATAGAGTGGAAATTGAATCCTCCAAAAGCGTCTGTAAAGGTTCCCTGGAAGACAGGGCACGATGAGCCGCGCGCATATCTAGCATCTAAGCCCTCGGCACTTGCGCCGGAAACGAATAGCCTTTTATCATTACATACTGACTGATTAATGGTAGCATGATTGCATAGTGTTACCGCGATGCCACTATTTTTGACAAGATAACAAAGAACCAACGGCGCTTCCTGTTTAACCTTTTGGCTCAAAACTAAGGTCGTCAGCTGCCTTTCCCGTGACGGCTGGAGCCCCACCGCGAATCAAGGCACCGACTGGGAGCCCCCGCAAGAACCATGTGTCCTCTCCAACTTCGCGTGTCATTTCAGCCTTCAGGTACTGTAGTTGGCCACGCAGTGCCAATTTTGGTGGCTGCCCCCCCTAATAACAAGCCTAACAAAGGCCCCCAACTTCTGTCCGGGTTTCTGTCGGGGTCCTTGCAGTTCTTTGTTGCTTCTACGTGTCCTCATTGCTCAACCACTGGTCAGCTCAGCCTTTCATAAAGCTCTCTTCACGAGCCTCGCCCGCCCAATCCAATTCTCTTCCCCATTCCATCTTCACGTCTTCCAAACCTCCCACCCTCCAGGAATCCGAAGCCCGCCGTGAGCGTTGGGACTTGGCCCAATTGGCATCGTCTTCCTTTCGTTTCGCGCTGCATCGTCCTCCGTCCTTGACTGCTTGCCATAAGAAGTCTGCATTTGTCCGCCATCATAATGAAGTTCAACGCTGCGGCTGCGGCTGTGTCGGCTGCCCTTTTGGCTGGCTCGGCTCATGCTGACAAGGTCGAGGAATCGCCTGCTGTTGCCGCTGACCTCCCTGTCTTTACTGTAAGCTGCGCATTCCATCACCCCGCCTGCGTCCCATGATAGCACGCCTGCTACACACATGTATATGTGGCATCTTCCCATCTTTCTTCGTATGCTGACCAGCTCGCGTTCTTCCATGTAGCCCACTACCTTGAAAGCTCCATTCCTCGAGCAGTTCACCGATGATTGGGAGAAGCGATGGAAGCCCTCGCACGCCAAGAAGGACATGCAGGGCTCCGGCAAGGATGAGGAGGAATGGGCCTTCATTGGCGAGTGGTCCGTCGAGGAGCCTACCAAGTACAAGGGCATGGCTGGCGATAAGGGTCTTGTTGTCAAGAATCCTGCTGCCCACCACGCCATCTCGGCCAAGTTCCCCAAGAAGATTGACAACAAGGGCAAGACTCTTGTCGTCCAATATGAAGTCAAGCTGCAGCGTGAGTTTATGCCACCCGGAACTGTTTGAACCTTCTCTCGTGGCAAGTTGCGACACTTCGTCTCTACACGTACTGACCAGCTTTTGCAGAGGGTCTCGACTGCGGTGGTGCTTACATGAAGCTGTTGCGCGACAACAAGGCTCTCCACCAGGAGGAATTTAGCAACACCACGCCCTACGTTATCATGTTCGGCCCCGACAAGTGTGGCCACACGAACAAGGTTCACTTCATTTTCAACCACAAGAACCCCAAAACCGGCGAGTATGAGGAGAAGCACCTTTCTTCCCCTCCCACTGCCAAGATTGTCAAGACGACTGAGCTCTACACCTTGATCGTCCACCCCAACAACACCTACGCTATCAAGCAGAATGGTGAAGAGGTCAAGACCGGCTCTCTCCTCGAGGACTTCACCCCTGCCGTCAACCCCCCCGCCGAGATTGACGACCCCAAGGACTCCAAGCCTGATAGCTGGGTGGACGAAGCCCGTATTGCCGATCCCGAGGCCAAGAAGCCCGAGGACTGGGATGAGGACGCTCCTTTCGAGATTGTCGATGACGAGGCCACTATGCCCGATGACTGGCTCGAGAACGAAGCCACTACTATCGCGGACCCCGAGGCCCAGAAGCCCAAGGATTGGGATGACGAGGAGGATGGCGACTGGATTGCACCAACTATTCCCAACCCCAAGTGTGCCGATGTCTCTGGATGCGGTCCCTGGACCAAGCCCATGAAGAAGAACCCCGACTACAAGGGCAAGTGGACCGCTCCCTTCATCGACAACCCTGCCTACAAGGGACCTTGGGCTCCTCGCAAGATCAAGAACCCCGCTTTCTATGAGGACAAGCACCCCTCTAACTTTGAGCCCATGGGCGCTGTAAGTATCCTGACCGTGAGATGAAGGAGTGCAGAGCAGATTACTAATAATTGTCATAGATTGGCTTCGAAATCTGGACCATGCAGAGCGATATCCTCTTCGACAACATCTACATTGGCCACTCCGTCGAGGAAGCCGAGAAGCTGGCTGCCGAGTCGTTCAAGATCAAGCACCCCGTTGAGCAGGCTCTGGCGGATGCCGACAAGCCCAAGGAAGAGGATGCCCCCAAGTCTCCCTCAGACATGAAGTTCCTCGATGACCCCGTTCTCTATGTCAAGGAGAAGACTGACCTCTTCCTGGCCATCGCCAAGACCAGTCCCATTGAGGCCATCAAGTTTGTTCCCGAGGTTGCCGGTGGCTTCGCCGCCATTGCGGTCACCTTTGTTGCTCTTATCGTCGCTCTTCTCGGACTGGGTGGATCCGCCCCCCCTGCCGTCAAGGAGACCGCCGCTGCCGCCAAGGGCAAGGCTAAGGAGGTCAAGGACAAGGTTGCTGAGGCTGCGACCACTGGTGCTGAGAAGGCTAAGGGCGAGGCTACCAAGCGTTCTACTCGCAGCCAGTCTTGAGAGAAATGTTGTGTGTGTATGAGAAGAGGAGTGGGAGAAAGCAAAGAGAGTATTTGGGCTAAGTGCAGTCACGAAGTCGCACAAGAAGTGAAGCAGGCTATGCACGGCGATCCAAAGCCGAAAAGGATGTGGAGTGATAACTAATTGGTATTCGATGATTTTTTTCTTCGCTCAAGTTCTTGTTCCACTGGGGTTCATTTTTGTTGTTACGGTTTTTTTTTTTAACGCAGGCGAGCGAGTAGTGGATTTCACGACGTGGCTCATACACGGTACCGGTCTTCTAACTACAGGGAGATGGAGCAGGCGCTGCTTGCCGGGGACTAACTATATGTATAACACTCGAAGGCGATTTCAGAGTAGCTAGATGGGATAGGAGGATGGAATTTCATAGCCATCGCGTTACCATCGTTGCTGCTTGACTTGATTGGAGTGTGTTGTGTGTTATGCGTGAAATGTGTGCAGGTCATTGAGCACGACTAGCGGTAGCGGTCTTGGATTTGTGTGTCGTACCTACTCCTGAATTGGTTGGTATGTACGTATCTGGCTGTTGGTGGACGAGGACGAGTCTGGGAGAGTCAATGACCGGAGATGGAAGGCTGAAGGGTGTTGTGACTCGTGAGGTAGGTATTAAGCAGGGCCTCTGTTCCAATCTGGTACCTCACATACGTACTGAAGGATTGAGTCAATGATTGGGTTAGTTTCTGGAGCACGGGTAGGTAGGTAGGTAGATTATGCCGTACGCACATGGGCTCAACGATCCCTCTCCCGACCGACCTCTACTCCGTACATACCTCCTATATACCTACCTAAGGTTAGGTAGGTAGATTTCTAGAACTCCGTTGTGGGTTATGCATTGGATCCTGTACTCTGTAGTCCGTACTCCGCATGATGAGGCCCGTAGAAGACACACGCGAGATTAGATCTCACCTAGACACGACCCATTGTCCAACAGAGTCGTTTCAACACGTTTCAGCATGTTTCAATGTGTCTGGCAGCGGTAGTGCACTACATAGATCCCGATTATAGGTATGTACTCTGTGGAAGTCTGTACAGAGTATGGGAGTTGTACTTGTACTTGTGCTTGTACTTGTACACAGCGAACCCCCCCAGCACTCGGTATGTAAATCACGAGGCGAAGACGGGTGCGGAAACGGGACCATAACGTTTGGGGATGGACGATCTGAAGAGAAACAGGATCACGAGAGCTATGTATGTATGTATATACATACATACCTAGGAAGGTCAAGCCCCGGCCGAGGTTATGGAACTCGCGCTGCGGTGAGAATAACACGTATACCTACCTACCCGGGGGAAGAAATGTGCTCCACGGAGGGGGCAAGACGAGAATCATAGAAGATAGGTAAATACCTAATGTAACTTGCAACTGAATTACATGAGTTCCTGCCCGTAGGGAGCCTCCCCTCCCCTTGAAAGTTGAGAGGTGCATATGTAGCGCGACGGACCCCGGGCTGGTACATATAATGTGACGTACGTAGATTGGGGTATACAGGGCTTCAGACATGCACATCTTAAAATGAATATTACCCGGAATATGTATCAGGATACGCAATGACGGAAAAGCGGATGACGAACGCAGGTCAGGTCATGATATTCATTCGTTTGTCGTGATGAAGGCAGCAGCATTGATTGTATGCATGATGTAGTATACCTACCTATGTACACAACTAATGTGATTTGTAGAGTTCCCTCAAGTCAATACTATGAAGTTATAGTGTGTGCATGTGTGATCTAAAGACCAAACGGAACGCTCATGTCAAGTTGTTCCAAACGCAACCACTGCGTTGATGATGCGTAATTATGTACTCGTGCTTTGTCTCTTGTCTTATAGGTAGTCCTGCCCCTGCCCCTGCCCCTGCCCCCCACTCACCCCTAGGTTAGGTACCTATCCTCTCATCCTAAAATCACGGCCCCCAAGTCGCCGACTTTCCATATGTATCATTTGCCCGGGAATCCAACATACTGGGAATATACCTGCCGCGCAATGAAGAATTAATAAAATGAAATAAAATAAAAGTTCAAGTTATGCACAAAATCCGTGCAATGCTTTCGTTTCGTTCCACTCCGTGCCGTGCCTGGACGCAGAGTTCATCTGCTCTCGACGAATGAAGTCGCGATGTGTTGATGTCCCGTGTGTCGATAGCTTGTGTCGTCGATTGTGTATTCAGTTGACGTTGATCGCTAGCTGTGAAGAGAAAAAATGTAGATGTCTCACTTTTGTCGTTGCCGCGTCATGATCGAGTGGAGTCATCTCGTAAATGTAGCGCCCAAAGAGGTGATGCGCAGGATCTGGGCGCTGTTTTTGTTCCCGGGAATTCGACTCTGCGACCGGGATGTTGTTGGTCGCACATCATGATGGGAATATAGCCGTGTCATGCCAGCCAGATCTTACGTTCTGTCGCGGGCCGCACTGCAATACAGTAACGTCCGTCACACCGCTGAGAGGTCTCTTCGTTTGAGGCTGGAAATTTCTCGGGCCGCATATAATGAGGCAATACAAACGTGCATTACCAACCGAAACAGACGAAGAGTCAGTGCAAATTGATGAGGAAAGACAAACCCGCGTATTGCATTCCATGCAAAGTCCACAAAGATGGACACGGCGAGTGCGTTTCAAGGGAACGGCTGTGAAGAGGTCTTACACAAGAACACCTAAAAAGGAATCTTCCGTGTCTTGTGTCGCGTGCGAATGCGTCTCGAATCGACGTGGTCGGACTCCTAGTATTTGGGTCGCGCAGCCGTCCAGTGAAGTTGAACAATCGTCCAGACATCGTCCAGTGCATTCGTGCAGCCGTCATCATGCAAAAAGACAGGACGCCAGCAGACAGTCTACATAACAACACAGTCCTTGTCGTCTTTGTCTCCCTTCTTCACACGAGGAGGTGCCACTTCCATAGGCGTGCCCTGTCCACTGACGGCCGCCTGAATCACAGCGAGACGCTGCTTGGCTCGTTCGTCGCCAGCATCGGCGGCTCTCACGTACCACACATTGGCCTCGAGAATGTCTCGACGACAGCCGATGCCCATTTCCGTGAAGTACGCCAGTGCGTATTGGGCCTTGACGAAGCCTAGATAATCTTAGTCAGCCTTCATCTCGTCTCACCTCCCCTGAAGTATCTCGTCTCATGTGACAAAAATAATCCCCCGACATAACATCCATCCCTCCTGCCTCTCGTCTTCATCTCATGTCCATCATGCCCTCACATGTCACATCGTGGCTCAACTTACCCAATTCGGCAGATCTTCGTGCCCATTCATACGCCTCCTCTTCATCCTTATCCAAAATAGGCTGCGCCCCAACCAAGTACCACGCACACAGACCCATCATAGCAGCAGAATGATTCTTCTCCGCAGCGCCCGTGTAGAAATGCACACTCAGAGCCGGATCACGTGGACAATTCAGCCGACCATGCTCATAGGCATCACCCATCCGATAATTGGCTTCGGGGTGTCCCAGATCCGCCGCCTGTGTAAAGAGTTCAGCCGCATAGGACTCATCCGCGAAAATGTCGTCCCCATATCCCGTCTCGTACAGACAACCTAGCTGGTACGGTGCGGCATTATACTGCGCGTCGGCCGCTTCAGTAGCCAATTTCAACCATTTCAAGCCCTCACGGTATCGCTTCTCACCCAGATCCCCAGACAGGCAGGCCTTGCCCAGCCGCGTCATGGCACCCGGGTGACGTTTTGACGCGGCGGTTCGAAGGAACTGCACAGCTTTGACAGGATCTTTGCGGCACCCCCATCCGAATTCGTAGCAAAGAGCTGTCCGATAGGCAGACTCGGCATGGCCGTGTTTGGCAGCAAGGACGAACAGCGGGAACGCCGAGTTGTAGTCCTCCTTGCCTTTACTGAAAAGACCAGACGCGTAGCCGTCGGCAAGGTAATACTGCGCGAATGGGTAGCCACCATTCGCCAGTCGCTGGAGGATATGGCGCGCCTCTCGAACAAGATCGTAAGGGGTGGATACTGGGGATTCCACGTCAGGACTTTCGAGGTCTCTCATGGGCGATGACGGCTTCTTCTTCTTCTTGATGGTTGATCCTGTGGATTCTGATTCCCTGACGCTGTCGAGATCAAGTCCTCGTTCCTGGGCCGTGGAGATGAGGAACACGGCGAACGAGTACTGAATGGAGAAGTCCGTCGTCTTCTTCACGTTCATCCGATACATGTCGAGCGTCTTCTGCGTGCTGAGTAGGGAGGCATTGCTTCCAACGACAGTCCGCAGGTTCGAGTTGTCCAACGAAAGCGGCGCGGGAGATTGTTGAGGATACGGCACATTGAGCAACTCGGAATACGTCGAGTGCCTGTTGTCAGGAGAGTTTCGAGACTGGCCCGATGGCGGTCGCATGTATACACCTCCCGGCATGGCATTTGGTGATTTGCACCGAGCACTGTACTCTGAGAGGGTGGAATAGGTCGAGAGCGGTCGAGGGGAGTAGGAAAGTCTTTGATTGAACGGTGAGGTCGGGGTGAGATGACGCCTGATGTTGGCTGAGTTCTCCAAATTTAGATCCGCTGATGGTGATCGAGCAAACTGACCGGCTCCGCCGATCGAGGCTCTTTGTGCGTGCTGCTGTTGCTGGTGGTGATACTGGAACGGCGGAACAGAAGCACTCTTGGGCGCGAGGCCGTTGATGATGAAGCTTCCCGGCGAGTCGGCCATGGGTGCGCAGTCTAAACAGTCGTTGATTCCGGAGACGGAGCTGGCACTTGTTGCCGCGGAAGATTGTGCAGAAGCTTGCTGATGCGAGGTGCTCGTCGTAGTCTCGTTCGATTCGCGACTGCTGCGGCTCGCATTCTGGTGTGATACACGGTCCTTGCGACCCGTGACTGATGACGTTTCCCTTGTCGTTACCTTTGTTGCTGCTGTGCGCGGGGATACAGCCGGCAAGCCGAGGTCGACTGATACCTTGCTGAACTCTGTGGCCAATGCATCGACGTCTGAGGACAGTGGATTAACTATGTTTGTACTTGACGGCTCTGGCAACGTCCGGTCCCGGTGGCCGACTCTCACAGAGGAAACAGGCCCATCTCTCAACCGTGCATTTCCAGCCTTGGGTGACGGAGAAGGAGTTATTTCATTGCGGCCAAAGGTTGGACCAGTGATTGGACTCGATGCAGAACGCCCATGCAATGCAGTTTTCTCATCATGGTCGGCATTTCCAGAGGCCGACAGCGGCGGAGACGTGCTGGCAGCAGCCATGACTAGTACTGCCGATGAGTTGGCACAGCGGCTCTCAAGAAATTCGATTAGGGCAAATCCGTGTTGAAAGGAAAGAAGGATTGTAGATTTCTCTCTCTTTTGTTCGCTCTGCTTTGTTCGCTTGTCGGGATGTTGGCGATTCGGGAGTTGGAAGCAAAGGGAGCCCTATTTTTAGTTGTCGTGAGAAGTCTGGGTGCAAGCTCTCTCGCACCATATGTCCCGTCTTCTGTTATTAAGGCTGTTAGGAAATGATTCTGGCAAAGAAGTCAGATGAGAGTGACGAGGCTGATGACTAGTGCGGTCGGCGTGGCCATGGAATGCCTCGGTGTAATACGTCTGGTCCAGCCAAAGCGTCCACAGGGGGTGGCCGCGTCGTCGACAGCCGTCAGTCGTGGCACGACAGCCTGCACGCCAGTGAAGAAAGAATGACTAATTGGTAATTGGTGATGATCCGAAATAATGATTTGAGGACAAGCAGTAATTTCGCGAGCACCTCAGCTTCAACGTGTTCCTGTAACACCCGCTTCGGCACAGCTGAGGGGAAGAAAGAATTGATGAAACCTGAGAGGAGAACTTGAGAAGGCACGCTTTCCGCGCAGGGAGGGGCAAGATGACGACGACGGTGAGGACCCGGGGGGGTGTTACATAAATTCCACAGTTGAGACTTGAGAGAGGCTGGACTTGAGAGGCTCAACAGGGGAGTCAGTTTCCGAGATTAGTGAGCCGTTGCAGGCTGCGGGCGCTGAGCGGTTCTAACAGACTGGGATTATACGGCTGTTGCCAGCTGTCCGGCTCAGGAACCGGCAGCCCTTGCCTGCCCCGTCAGGCCGTTTGCCGGTCCGTCAGCCAGCCAACACTCTAGTTGTAACTTGTGCTGCTGCGCCCGTTTTGCTTCTATAATTATTTAGGTAATCGCTTCACGATACATTTGGCCGAGTTTGAAACGGTGAGCCGACCAGAGCGAGCTGAACAGAACGCGCCACAACCATCTACAGTTCGTCGTGTTGCGGCCGACTTGAATCTTGATCAGTTGATCAGTTGAGTCTTGACGGCATCGGAAGGAGCGATCCTACCTTCTCGGGGCATCGCAGACCCGTCACCCCAGGCCCCAGGGCCCAAGGGACACTCAGGACCCCTGCGCCCCGTTCCCCGTGCCCCGTGTGCTGCGCTAGTTGTTGGCTTGCATCTAATCGCCCGCTAACCGTAAATAGCCCCTTCTCGCCCTTGGCCCTCCCTGTTAGAACCTACGGAGTACATACATACATGTAACGTACCGGGTATGTACATATGTACATCCTTCGTATATAGGTATATACTCCGTAGATACATTTTCGCTTTGGCTGCAAGTTGGCGACTCGCAACTGGGCCGGAGTCCGGAGATATTGCTATATACTCCGTATGTACATCAATATTAAGGCACATTTACCTACCTCCTGTAGTCTGTACCTGGCAGCCTAACCAGTGATCACTGATCAGCCTCGCGCCTCGCGTCTCGCATCAAGTTACTTGATGCGAGATTCAAGTAGGTACATATTCGCTCAGGTAACTTCATACACAGGTACTCCGTAACTACCTCCTAGGTATGTAGATATGTGACTACTACCTAGGTATGTAACTGATCCCTTATCCCGGAAGGCCGCCCGCTAGTATCCCGCATCCTCTGATGATGTAATGAACATGTTTCTGCGAACCAACTCGAACCCTTTGGCCAGACAATTCCTGGAGCACAGATGGATGCGCGATCGTTTCCCGTCGCGAGTCAGCCGCGGCCCGACATAGCCACCCAGGCGCCCTCGCCAAAGTCATGCATGAGCCTCGCACTCTCCATCTGAATTATTCAATAGAAAAGATGCATGGAAGACTCAATCAGCCCAAGGAGGTGATGGCTGGCTCCTTGTCACGTCACGGGTTCGACGGGCAGAAGGGGATGACGAATGAGAACGGGTGTTCTCGCGATGGCGTTGCACGTTGCCGAGGCGCACAGCCGCCTCTTTTTCTAGCGCGGGGTTATGCACTTCAAATAATACGAGAGCAACCACCAGCGTGACTTGTCTTGTTAATTGTACGGAGTAAAAGAAGTTGTTGACTTATTTAGAAATTAGAAATTAGAAGTGTGAAGTGTGAAGCTGACCACGCCCTGGCTGACAGCTCCCTTTACTCTTGCCGACATACCTACATAAAAAATAGATGCAATCATGTAAGTGATGCTGTCCTAGAACTCGAATTATTGGCCCCAGGTTTGTCCCCTTTGATAGCCCACAGTAAAAAGACGCCTGGGCGTTCTTGGCGGCTATCCCGGCGCTTACTCCGTACACCACAATGTAGGTACCGTCGGAACTCGGGACGGGCGTCGAGAGCATCACGTCGGCTTATTATTAATCTCCCCTAAATGAATGCTGATTGTTTGTCGGTTGTTGTGGCACGTAATTGTGATGTTGGACGTCGTGTTGGTCAACTATCGCAACCAGAGTCCGTCGTCAACAGCCGTGAACCGCACGAGATCATAAGATACACCAAGTCCCCCGCCTGAGCCATTCATTATCAATTGGTTGCTGCGCCAAACCCCGACCAGGCCAACAGCAGCATCCCATCTGGTTGTAATAAGGAGCGAGAGGAATTCGGACCCGTTGCTGAGAGCCATGAACGTGCCATGATGCCATCCCTTGTCTACCTGCCTACCTATATTGTTGCCCCAATGCTGAAAGCCTAATAAATCGCCGTAGACCAGAGGGGCCAAAGGAGATTTCCAATTGGCAATACTCCGAGTCCATACATATGTATGTACCTACTCCGACCGTATTCCGTACCTGGTATGTAATGCATTACGTCTGCCTTGCACACTTCGCTTGTCCTCCTCGGACTTCCTCCCCTGGCCGATACATATAGGTACCTATGTACATACCATGTATCTTTCGTTTATTCCCCGCCGGCTAAGTACCTAACGGCAACTCTAAAGTGCCCGCTCTTCCCTCGGAGCGCCGCCCTTCCCCAGTGATCCCCACTCACAGCCCGCCTAACCCTGGACTGGATTAGTCTGACCGCCCGTCTCCTTGCCAGCCAGAGCGACCGGAATCTCAGCTTGTTGACCAGAATGTTTGCTTCTCTCGCCACCATTTCGTACCATCGCGGCCTCCTTCCCTTCCTCCCTTGGGCCATCATTCGTTTCGTGGTCGCAAAACCACCAAATTTCCCATCTACAGAGTGCTTGTTACGCTCTTTTGGTCCTTCTTATTCCTTTCTTTTGCTATCATTGGTGTTCTGATCTTCCCATTGGTCCTTATCCACTCGTGTCCCCTGTCAACCTCAAAGTCCCCCCCCAGTTAGAATCGCCCAAGCAGTTGAAACACCCGTTTTTATGCAGCAGGGGGCTTGTCGCTGCCACCAGTTTGCGCTTTGTTTGGCCAGTTGGTGACACTTCGTCATACCCCATCGACGAAGGTCTCCCCACTGTCAATAGCACTCTGCCTGCTGCCTTGTCTTGGCATATCCGGTGGAAACACGGACCTCTTTCGACTCCGGTATCATTTTTGTGCATCTTCTCACCATCTGTCATTTGTTGGTATCACATCGCAGACGGCCTTGCCATTGAGTTGAGAAGAGAGAGAGCGAGCGAGCGAGAGAGCCGCTAGGCTCAGCCGTTTTTCCCATTGCGTGAGTGCCTCCTCATCGCCTGGGGCTGCTTCGCGCGAAGCGGCCCTATTCGAGCCCTTGATGGAAGTGAGAACACCAGACAGAATGTAACTGACAATTTCGCAGCCGACATTTTCGCAGCTGAAATCATGCCTCCTCAAGACCGACCCGGCGGCAGTCCCGTCTACGGGCAGCCGAGCGCATACCACAATTCGCCTTCTCGCCGCGCTCGACCCAATGATATCGAAACCGGTTTCCAACCTCTCCATGTGCCAGGGCACGAACGTGGGAACTCTGCCTCCTCCTCCTTCGCCGAGACGATGTCGAACCCTAACATAGCTACAGACACGCATCCTCTGACACATCACTCCATGAGTCCCCCACCACCACCACATAGCCCGGAACGGCGCATTTCGAGGAAGAGAAGCCTCATTCGACCAGAGCGAAGCAGAATAGGAAAGGACCATAGAAACTACCACTATCTGAAGCATGCTGCCAACATGGACACTATGCCGTCATCTACCGGGAACGATCCAATCTTGGAGGGATTCGAAGAATCCACTGAGCTATCCGGCGGTTCACAGGGCAACGGTAGCTTCTCCGACAGTGGACACGCCAGTGACAGTCGGACCCGTCAGACCAGTGGTGGTGACCAGGAAAAGACCCCAGCTCGTGTCAAGTCGCAACCTCGTCGTCACAAGTCTGGCAAGGTGACTAAATCAAACACAAAGAGAGAAAAGTCGCGCCGTAAGAAAGCCGTTATTCCTGAACAGATTCGTCCACCAAGCGCATGGAATGTTTACTGCGCCATCGTGACCTTTTGGTGTCCCGACTTCATCCTCAAGTGTTGTGGCAAGCCTACAAAAGCGCAGCGGCGAGCATGGCGCGAAAAGATGGGTCTCATCAGCATCATCCTCTTCATCATGGCCATTGTCGGCTTTCTCACCTTTGGTTTCACGGCCACAGTGTGCAGCTCGCCTCCCGAGAGGTTACGGGTCAACAAGGTGACTGGCGGCTACATGATTTTTCACGGTGTTGCCTACGATCTGTCCACCTCGCACCATCCCCCGGCTGAGGGCATACCCCTTCGACAGGATCGTCTTGGTGCCAATGTGTTGTACGACTTGCCCGAGAAGCACGCGGGCCAGGATGGGAGCTTCCTTTTCCAAAACGTCAACGGTCACTGCAAGGGTCTCATTACCAAGACCCCCGACTCGGATGTGCCAACCAACGACAACAATGACCTGGCCTGGTATTTTCCGTGCACGACATTCAACCAGGACGGCTCCAGCCAGCCCAATTTTACTAATCCCTTTTATCTTGGGTATGCTTGCCACACCAGCGCCAAAGCGCGCGATTCGTTTTATCTCGACCTCACTGGCGCTGCCGATGTCTACTTCACCTGGGACGACATTCGCAACAGCTCCCGAAATCTCATTGTCTACTCTGGCAGTGTCCTGGATCTGAGCCTGCTCAACTGGTTCAACGAGAGCGAAATCAGTGTTCCCGATCGGTTCAAGGTTATGCGCGACCCAGAAAGCGCAGTCAACAAGGCAATACGTGGCCGGGATGTCACTCGAATGTTCCAGTCCTCAGGCGACAAGCAGATTGCCCAGTGTCTCGAGGAGATCACACGAGTGGGCTTCATAGATACAGAGACTGTCGGCTGCATAGCATCCAAGGTTGTGCTGTACTGTGCTCTGATTCTCATCCTGTCTGTAGTTGGCACTCGGTTCATTCTCGCCCTGATCTTCCAGTGGTTCATAAGCCGCAAGTATGCCGCGGCCAAGACATCCCAGTCATCTGATCGACGAAAGCGTGCCAAGCAAATTGAGGACTGGTCCGAGGATATCTACCGCGCTCCTGCGCGACTGCCCGGTGACGTTGGCAGCTCCGCCATGGGATCCTCTGACAGGACGAGCAAGCGTGGCTCGACCTTCTTGCCCACGACTTCACGTTTCTCGACCGTCTACGCAGCCGATAATCGCCCCGTGGGAGGACGGCGCGGCGGGGTTCCCACTACCATGTCGAGTCAAACTCCTGGAAGTGCCTTGCTTGGCTCCAACGCGAATTCCAACTCCATTTACAGACAGGCCAACGACAGTCGCGCCAGCTTCCTGCGATCAGATCCGTTCAACAGCACCGCCAGCCCCTCGGACGGGCCCGGCCCCTCTGGCCTCATTCACGATGCCCTTGTTCCGCAGCCTCCATCTGACTGGATGCCTTTCGGGTTCCCCTTGGCCCACACAATGTGCTTGGTAACGGCGTACTCGGAAGGCGCGGAAGGTATTCGTACCACTTTGGACTCCATTGCCATGACCGATTATCCCAACAGCCACAAGGCGATCGTGGTGATCTGCGACGGCATCATCAAGGGCAAGGGTGAAGCGGTCTCTACTCCCGATGTCTGTTTGAGCATGATGAGAGATCACTCCACGCCTCCAGACATGGTCGAACCGTTTTCCTACGTGGCGGTTGCCAGCGGTTCCAAGCGACACAATATGGCCAAGGTCTACTGCGGATTCTACGACTATGGAACCAATAGTCGCATACCGAGTCAACGACAGCAACGTGTCCCGATGATGCTCATTGTCAAGTGCGGCACTCCCGACGAGGCAGAGAAGTCCAAGCCTGGCAATCGTGGCAAGCGCGACAGTCAGATTATTCTCATGTCCTTTCTCCAGAAGGTCATGTTCGACGAGCGAATGACGGAACTCGAGTACGAAATGTTCAACGGGCTCTGGAAGGTCACTGGCATTTCTCCCGATTATTACGAAATCGTACTCATGGTTGACGCCGATACAAAAGTGTTTCCTGACAGCTTGACGCACATGGTCTCCGCCATGGTTAAGGATCCCGACATCATGGGGCTGTGCGGTGAGACCAAGATCGCCAACAAGCGAGACAGCTGGGTGACGGCCATCCAAGTGTTTGAGTACTTCATCTCCCATCATCTTGCCAAGTCGTTTGAGTCCGTGTTTGGCGGTGTCACCTGCCTGCCCGGTTGCTTTTGCATGTACCGGATCAAGGCGCCCAAGGGTGGCCAGAACTACTGGGTGCCGATTCTGGCTAATCCTGATGTCGTGGAGCACTACTCGGAGAACGTGGTTGAGACGTTGCACGAGAAGAATTTGTATTTGCTCGGCGAGGATCGTTATCTGACAACTCTCATGCTGCGCACGTTTCCTAAGCGAAAGCAGGTCTTTGTTCCGCAAGCCGTGTGCAAGACGACGGTTCCCGACAATTTCATGGTTCTTTTGTCACAGCGTCGTCGCTGGATCAACTCGACTATTCACAATTTGATGGAACTAGTTCTTGTGCGAGACTTGTGCGGTACCTTTTGCTTCAGCATGCAGTTTGTGGTCTTTATCGAATTGATGGGCACCTTGGTGCTGCCAGCAGCCATTGCCTTTACCTTTTACGTCGGTGAGTTGTCCCCGTTCTGTCCCGAAGATGTAGTCGTATTGCTAGAGTGCATGCTACGTTGGGTCATTGCGCTAACACATTGTAGTCATTACATCCATTATCAATCAACCTCCGCAAATCATTCCTCTCGTCTTACTCGCCCTAATCCTCGGCCTACCAGGCCTCTTGATCTTAATTACCGCCCACTCATGGTCCTATGTCGTCTGGATGTTCATCTATCTCCTCTCCCTGCCAATCTGGAACTTCGTCCTCCCAACGTACGCGTTTTGGAAATTCGACGACTTCTCCTGGGGCGACACGCGCAAGACCGCGGGCGATAAAGTAAAAAAGGCTGGCATCGAGTACGAGGGTGAATTTGATAGCAGCAAGATCACCATGAAGCGCTGGGCCGAGTTTGAGCGCGATAAGCGCGCGAGGTCAGCCTACTTTTATGGATCGAGGGAGAATGTTGTAGGTAGCTCAGGAGGCGGATGGGCTTTACCGTCGTCTGGGCGTGCGCCTTATAGCCATACGGATGGCTACTTTTCGGATGCTTGAAGGGCTGCGGCCTGTATTCTTGCATTTTGCACTGTCCGTGTTTTGTCTACTCTCTAGGGATTCTTCATGTTTTTGAAGACGAGCTTGAAATATGCACGCACGCACACATACTCATACACACATACACACACACACACATATATATATATATACGAACCCATCACGAACGAACTGAGCAGCCGTCCCGTCTAGACGAAGGGGGTGTGCTCGTCTGCTCAGTAAGTACTACGACTGTATGGAACACGTCAACAAGCGGACCTCGATTCAGGAGTTTAATAATTCTGTATACTACACGTAATTAACGAACTGGAGACGACGCTTCATGTATCTTTGCATTTGTATGGCGCAAAGGCTGGCGTCACGGGGTGTTCTTCAATGGTGTTGTTTATGTCTCTGGAATTATTTCTTACTTTTTCACATTCTTCTCGCTCCCGTCCGTGTATATTAAAAGTATGTTCGTTATGCTGTTGCAACTACTAGGTACTAATACTATTACGCTGTACGTTGGAGGCCACATAAATGGGGGGGTTTATATTCATTTCTTGGTGTGATGGGTTCCGAGTCCCGAGTCCCGAGTCCCGAGTCCCGACGCTGCTCGTGAAACTGTCGGTGGGCTCGTCTTCATTGTCAATGCGGGACCAGACCAGGGTGGTGGTTGCTTGACGTTGAGGCACTGAATGATGGCAATGCTTAGGATATGCTCGAGATTATGGATATGCTCTGGGTAGGTATTGACGATGTGCTTGACAGTAAGTACCTAAGTACGCTTAATATGCCTTCACAAGCTTGATTGGCCTTGTTAGTATGCGTAAACAGGGTTGACAGTAATCAAGTCCCTATGCTTAACATGATCAACGCACTCATCACACTCAACATGCTGGCTGGCACACTCAACATAACTGGCATGCTTGGAAGTTGACGCTTCGACGTATCAACAGACCAATCCTCGACCATAATCAACACACACCAACAACACCACACGAGCAAAACATAAAAACAACTAATCCATCTCACGGCAAACACGGTATCAAGTCTCAAAAGATGCTTAAAAACCCCAAAACCCAAACCCAAAAGTCAAAAGTCAAAAGTCAATTCATCCACGCCCACATCATCTCCTCCCGCCGGTCTAACCGCCCCAGCCAGCCCTCAAACGTCACCAGTGAGTCGTGAGTCGTGAGTCGTGACCACTGGCACCACTACCACCCCAAGACTATATTTCATCTCAACGAAAATAAACCAGAGAACAACCCCTTCAAGCAAAAAGTTAAAGGCATTCGCCCAATGCCTCCTCGTAAACGCCACAAGAATTACATCAACGCCGACCGACCCGTTCGTTTGTTACTCCGCTTCGGAAAAAGCACAGCGAGCGAGGAACAAGCAAGAACACACACATGACAAAGGAGAAAAGCTGAATAACCAAAAACGGAATAAGAGTAGGTATCACCAAAAAAAAAGCTGTAGAAAGCCGTTCTGAGAAAAGAAGAAAAAGACGTGTTCCTTGTGATGTCACGTCACACCGCAAGTCTTGACATTTCCACCACTGACAAATACGAATTCCACCCTTCTATACTTGCTTGGCCCAAATCAAAGCTACTTTTACTTTTTTGAGCTGTCAACCTCTTCTCCCAACTCCCATGGCTTCCGCGGATCGACCAGTGTCGTCAGGCGCCGGTCTCCCCAGCGAGCACCAATGGTAACCCACACATGCTTCTGCGGGATTGTCGTATTGACGAGCTCCCGGTAGCCAGTCCATCGAAGGCGGGTCTCTCTGCTCATCGAACTATTGCCCAGGCCCCCGTTGTTAACCCACTCCTTCACCACGTTCCTGATGAACTCGATTTTGCGTCGAAAGTCGTTGGCAGCGGGGATGCCCTGCAGCTCGGGGTCGATTTCCGGTCGTTTGCGTGTGCTGGTTGACCGTGTGCTGGGTTTGGCATGGAAGTTGAGTAACGTCTGCAGCGGATAGGACAGTGTTGCACGATCATCGAGCGCCGTTACGCCAATTGTGCCTGTCGAGGCGAGTCTCTCGGCGGCTTCTTGAGGCAGATGCCAGAAGTGGCACCACGTACCAGTGGCATCGAGGACAATCTTGGTATGATCGGGGAAGTTGAACTGCAGAAAAGAAACATCAAATGAGCAAAGGTGACACAGTCTGACATCTGGAAGTATGACGTACCTGGAAATGTCCATCGCAAAATACCCAACACCCTACGTCTCCAAATCGTTGGTAGAAGGTTACCAGCTCTGCCATTGTGCCCTTCTGCCCGGGAGACATGACACTTTGCCCATCGTTCTCTTCAATGGGTAGGTTCTCATCCCGGCCAAAAGCAATCATGTAATTGGCAAACTTCTTCCACAAAATGATCCTCTCCCTCTTTCGGTGCTGATATATATCTTTACCCGGGTTCATCTTTCCAGCCGTGCCGTCCTCATTGACAGCCACTCGGAAATGTTCGGGAGAAACGTTCACTTCTGACAAGCCAGTCTCACCGTTGTTTTCGAAGAACTGTATGGATTCCGTCATCGGAACAGGCTGGTTTCTGTCGAGGTACGTCTCATCTTGTCGGCGGAGTATATGCTTTTCGGCGCCACGAATGAAGACGCCCGCCGGTGGAAGCATTGCAGTTTTGCTGCCTTCAGTTGTGGGAATGTCTCGTAATACGCAGCCGACGCTTCCGTCATTTAGTATGTACCCGAGACCAAACTTGTTAGTATAGTCCACCCATTTCACCACTACATGAGGGTGAGGTGGAGAAACTGATTTTGACGAGATGATGGCCATGGACCGAGAGTTCAACGCCCTTTCCAGTTCGGCCTGTAAGCGTTTGAGCCGATCGAGTATCATGTCGGGTTTCGAGTTCACAATCTCTTCTGCTTTTTCAGAGGGCGAAAAGAGCGTTGCAGATCGGATCGACGACGAGCTCGTCTTCTTAGGCTGTAGAGGGGCGGACGACATCAGAGCTGCGCGCTCAGCGACCTGCACATTTGCGGCCATCCGGGTTGATGGCAACCCCGTGCGAGTAGAAACTCGCACACTTCTGCTGGCTGTATCCACCGAAGAAGTCTTCAATGATTCATCGCGAACTATCTCTCGCCGAGGAAGGGTTCGAACGTTCTGACTGGCGGGCACGGCCGGGTTGGAAACGGGTTTAGTTGTACTTGTTGTGGAGGCTGTAGGAGCCGCGGCCGGTCTGTTCTGAGCACGTTGTTGAGCCGCAAAGCTTGGAGCACGCTGTTGCGTCGCAAAGTTCTGCGGTGGCTGTCTTAGTAAACCAACGGGTGCCTTGTGTCTGCTCGTCTGCGATTCTACGCTGGCAGTACCTGCGGAAGTAATAGACGATGAAGCTGTAGTCGACAATGAAGTCGAGCTTGAAGCTGAAGCTGACGAAGTAGATGATGAGTATGACAGTGCCGGACCGACAGAATGAGAGTACTTCGTACGCTGGGGCATGTTTTCCCTAAGCCATTCTTCAAATGGGCGGTACACTGTGTTTTCAGGAAGGGGAATCATGGGGGTCAAGCCCGCCTTTTCCTCATGAGCCATTTCTTTCCATACTTGTGAGTGTATCAGTTTCGCTTCCGTCCAGGGGCCAATGCAGCACTCTCGGCACATTTTCTTCAAGTTTTCCAACGACGCAGCCTCATCGGTACTGCTCAGTCGTGCCCCATAAAACTCTTGTTGCTCTGGTGCCAAGTCTCGCAGACGTGAAGTCATGTCGGCCGCCGCAGGCATATAACCTGATACGAAGAAGGGATGTCGGATAATTTCATCAGGTTCCGGCCGAGAGTCTGCATCCTGTAGCATATCGGCTACCAGATCTTTGGCCTCTTGGCTAATGAACTTGTGTGAAGTCGCGCTCGCTGGCCATTCATAGTCTCGTTCTCTGGCACGGCGATAAATCTCATCGGTCGTCGAGGATTGGAAAGGAGGCTTTGAGGTGAGCATGGCGAACCTAGGCTGGCAGTTAGTACAGCGAAAAGATACCATCATCAAAGATGAGATAAGGGCGACTCCGTACATGATAATACCCAGGCTCCAGATATCCACCATGTGGTCGTGACCTTTTTTGCCTTTTTGCAAAATTTCAGGGGCAATGTAGTTGGGAGTACCGCAGAGAGTCGTCCGGCGAATGGTCTGCATGTCTCTACCAGTGACCACCAGGGCAGCCAAGCCAAAGTCACCAATCTTTGCATTCATACGAGAATCCAGAAAAATGTTGCCCATCTTCAGGTCGCGGTGGATAATGCCTTTGCCGTGCATGTACTTGATGGCGCCCGCAATCTGAACCGAGTAAAACCGGACCTCGGGCTCGGTAAGGCCTTTGCGACGCTTGACCATGTCCATGAGAGAACCGTTATTACATAGTTCCAAGACGAGAAAGGTACATTGGTTGAATGTGAATGCCCTGAAAAATTGCACAATGTTCTTGTGCTTCATTTTTGAGTGAATCTGCAGCTCAGTTTGGAACTAATATCGACAAAAGCCGAGGTCAGCAGAAGCGGGTATTTCCCTTACCCTGAGTGCACAGAAACTCACCTTTTGTTCCATTTTGGGAGGCATTCTGCACTTGACAATCTTCAACGCGTACTTCTGCCTGGTAGCCGCATGCTGACCGCTGTAGCAAATTGCAAAGCCACCCTTCCCCAACAGCTTTCCGACATTATACGAGGCACCTTCAGGGCTATTAGGGCTGCTAGGCTCTATTACTTCTGGAGGAGGAGGTGGAGGATGCTCCTTGTCTTTCGCAGCTCGGAGCTGTGCAGCAGCCTTGGGCTTGATCTCAGTTGATTTAGGCATTCGCTGGGCGTTGGCATCTCTAGGGGACAAAGCCTCGACGTCGACACAGCCCTTCGTTATTGCTAGCCGATGGGCCATGACTGCTAGGAAAAACGCGCGGATGGTGTGCGTGGGACGTCAAAATGTCGATTGGTCTCGCAGAGCGAATGTACGAGAAAAAAGCCGGTCTTAATGTCGCCACGTTGAAGGAGGAGTTGAAAGGGGGAAGCCTGCAGAGAGAAAGAATGAGCCGCCGGAATTGCAATTGGGTTACTGATGGACCGTATCCTGCTATTGAGCTGGCCCCCTTGGCATGGTGGCATGGTATGGTTCCAAAGAGGCAACAGATGGAAGTCGGTTCCCATCGCAAACGTGGCCTGGCTGCTGAAGGCGAGAGTGGGCAATTGATGAAGTATGAAGACTCACAAACTCAAGCGCGTAGGACATTCGCAGTGCAACTAGCAGCGCTACAAATCCTCAGTCGAAAGTGACGACAGTGGTTCTCGAGATGAAACTTGAAAGAAAAGAAGCATTAAGCAATGCTGGATGTTGATGTGGATGTGGATGCAAGGAGAAGTGACAAATGGCTTGTGGCTGCTCGTCCATTCCCCCGTGGACGTGTCTTGACGAGTCTCTTTCCCGTTGCTTGTGCGCGGTTTGTGTACATTGATAAGTCTCTTTGTCTTTTTGCCCGTCTGATGGTTGCCGGCGCAACCATCCTGCTCATCTAGATGTGGGGCGTATCCAGCCTATCAGCGCAGTCGCAGCTTGAAGCTTGAAGATCCACTCCTGGGCGAACGTGAGCCATCTCAGATCTGACAAACCTCACGGGAGGTCGATTAGGTACCACTCTGTGAGCTTCGTTCTGCCCTTCCTCACGAAGTATCATTGTTCGACGATCCTCACATTGCATTGTACATGTAGAGTAACATTGTGTTTGTTTGATTTGCGTCAGCGTCGCAAAAGTAGCCTCGCCCTGCTTTCCTCCACGTTAATCGTCACCCCCGCCTTCTCAGGAACACGTCCGTCACTCGCGATATAACTGCAAAGACCTGTTCACGACAATTGCTCCAAGGCCACGCATAAAGACGGCAACTTACCGCCAGAATTGACACATCATGGTGCCTCTTCCCTTATTTAAGCTTGCAGCGCTGTTTGTGCGACACGTCTCGAAGTATGGCGCTGTATGTACGCCCTTTCTATCCGTCCGACACACATGCCCCTTGGCCAGTGTACTGACAGCTTAGACAGAATCACATCAAAGCACAAGCTCACGACCATCCGCGATTCCGCGCATTCGCCGCCAAATACGGGCAACACATTCATCAGCTGAATATGCGCCTGTCAGTCGCACTGCTGCGCGATCCCGAAGCCGAGCGTCGAGCCAAAGAACGCGCCGAGGCACCTACTGTCAAAACAGAGGAGCAACATAAGATCGATGAAGCTTTGAAAGAAAAGGCCAAAAATAACTCCACTTCCTCCTCACCCTCATCATCATTATCCTCATCATCGTCCTCCAAGTCATCGTCGAAGAAATTCCAAGTGAAGTTCGATAGCGTATGGAAGCGTAGATTTCGGCCACTGCCTGAAGCAAAAGCCGTGGACCTCTTCGCAGATGTCATAGGTGATGCCTTCATTCTCGGAGTGGCTTGCGCTTTGATTACATACGAGTCCTGGAAGGCTTTGCAGAAACCTGACGTCAATAAACAGAGGATGGATGATCTGAGCGAGCGAGTGGAAGCAATAAGAAGGAGAGAAGCAGAATTGAGTGAGGCAGAAGAGGCGCAGAGACAGCGATTCGAAAAGCTGGAAGCTGCACTAAGAGAGTTGAAGGACCCGCGGACAAAAAAGCCTTTGCTGCCGACCTTGCAGCCCTAAGCGGACTCTCTTTTGAATGGATTAATGCTGATTGTAACTTTTTTGGACATCTCACATAGACGAGCACATTTATTTCGTATGAACTTACCACGGCGTTGATAAGGTTGGGAATAGACATCAGATGCATCGATGACGCAGGAGGACAAGAGGCAGGAAGGCGGCACGGCGCTCTTTCCATCCCATGACTTTTTTCCAGAACTTGGTGAATTAATTTACCCAGGACTTGGTACACAGGATACCATCGAATCGGATTTGGATAGGCTCGTTTTCTTCAATCTTTCCACCGGCTTATATTACATCGCCACAATCACTCCAAAACACGACTGCTGCAAACGCAATGTTTTCCTCGCGCCTCCGCAACACGAGTGAATGGAAGGGAGCCATTTCCGATTTCATCAAATCCCCTTCGAGATGGAAAGGTCGGTCCCACGCGCCTAGACAATGCGCCTTTCAATCTGACATGGCTGAAAAGAAACCACTCTTTCCAATCACGACGTAGAATTTCCGTTCTCTTCGAAGGAATGCAAAGGGACTTTTCGCCTTCTGCTCATGTCCACCAGACAAGGACAGCACAGCGAAATGAAGCAGAAGATCAGCAGTCTTGCTGATCAAGACTGTGTCAAGAAAGGAGTGATGCTTCTGTTGCAGGGTGGAGACGCAATGTCTGTTTGGATGGAGCTTCAAATGCAGTATGTTGCCTCCTTAGCCGCATCGCACCTCCTGAGTCATTAGCGTCTGTTCTAATTATGCATATTACAGCCTTCTGCAGCACAATGGCATCACAGTAATGCCACTTTCCAATTGTCAAGAACTGGTCCCAGCCATTGAGAGCCTGCGAAGCCAATGCAATTCAGCAACCGTCCACTGCGATCAGGGTGACGAGCAAGTCCTTCGAGAGGACATGATTAGGAATTGTGTTTTGGGGCACCCTTTATCAAATCACAAATTCTCAAAGCTCATGTCCTGTGTGAAAGGATTGTCGGATCTGGCTGCCCAAGTGAAGACGGAGGAAGGGCGAGAAACGATTTGCAATGCGCTGGGAAAAGAAGACGGGCTTCGCCTGGTGGCGTACTTCCAAGATGGCCCAAAGCCACTGTAGCCGTCCTGATCACGAACTGGAAGCTCGGCTCAGGCATCAGACGTGAGAATCTATTTGATTGATCTGACCTGATTATCGGCTCTCTTGCTCTTGTCCGATATACGCTGCTGATATTCACCATACGCGCGGCGCAGATAACGGTAGCTCAGGGATAGCAATTGTGTGATATACAGTATCTAGAAGCACTACGCAGTCCTGATATGCTCAAATGTGGCCGAGAGTGTGCGTCGGCTTCGAGCTCGTGATTTTCGTGTGTTGCGTGACGGTCACGAATACACAGCTAAACTCCCAAGCCCTATGTTCCAATCACAGCAACCAGAGTACATAAACATCCAACTTAATAAGCCTGGAGGGTGATTGCGGGATAATACGCTTCAAATTTCCAAGACCAGTTTGGCGCCTTTTCATCCTCTTGGTACTTCCTTGAACCTTCCAGTTGCATAGGCTTAGTGTACTTCTTTTGTTTTGGCTATATGTGTATTGAGGGTCCTTTCTCTATCTCCAATTTTGGAAATGAAATTTTAAGGGGGAGGGGACGTTGAGTCGAGCTTTTTCGACCTGAACAACATGATGTCCGTTTCTCTTCTACAGAGGCGTTCGGGCTGTTCTTGGGACCGCCGTCATCCCTTTATCGTCTCTTTTGTCTCATGTCGAGACTCTTGTCCTAATCCCGCGGGATTACCATCTTCATGGAACGAGTGCCAGTCAGTACTAATCCTTCTCATCAAATAGGTCCTGTCCGGATTTATCTATCGTTGTCTGCGCGACAGCGGGGAAGAATCGCAACAGGAAGCAACCAACTCATCCACACCGACTTGTGGGTGGGTTGGCTGGTTTGAAGAGCGATCAGCCCTGTACAATCAGCAGTACAGCAGAGGCTGCAGAGCCGCCGCGGGAAGGATTTGGTGATTGGAGGCTGGACATGCATGGCTGTTGTTGGCTTGGCTGAAGACAAGCGGATGAAGCCCCATGTAATGATGTGAACTGCTTCTCCGTACGGAGTAAATTTGTGCCGCCGCTTTATTAATCCAGCTTGTTGGCTCTCAAAACTATAGGCTGTACCGTGTACGTAGCCCTCATAAAACCTCGATTTGTCTATGGAGCAGCCTCGCATGGCAATATCCCCAGATGTACTCTGTGTTGCAGACTTGCAGTGTTTTCTTCGCCCCCGCTGTCTCCGAGAACCTCCGATGGCAAGACTGATGACCCATGTTCCCATGCATGTCTTGCTGCTTGAAGAGTGGCTGCACGATTGGTAGTGCTCGCGGATCCCGGGGGCCAAGAAGTGATTGCCGATGGACGTGAATCAGGCATCTGTCTCTGTTACAGCTTGAATGAAGTCTTGCACTAGAATCATTGGAAATCCGAGAGCCTACTAGGTACGTAGATGGAAGTTGAACTTTGAAGGCGGCAGTGACAGGAAGAAAGTGGTGGCTGGCGGTTGCACCCGACACGGAAGGCTGAGTGGTTTGCTGCGATCTTGATTGGCGAAAATTGGGGCCGCGTTCTCTCCATTATTGCCCGCCGAGTGGTGAATCGGCAGGTGGTGTTGCACGAGGAGCCTGATTGGCCGAGATTAGCTATGGGGGCCGGCATGTAGCCGCCGATGCATGGCGAACCTCCCTTCCGTCACTTCGTTTTCCCCCGTGTCACATCGTGACTTGTCGTCGGCGACGATTGCGATACCGATGACTGCATACTATTGGCGGCGTGGGTCGTTGTAACTTGTCGCCGTTGCGTTGGGGCGGCGCAACGGTGACACATTCCCTCCTCGGTCGAGTTTCTTCCTCACGCGCGCCCCCCGCGGCGGCTGCAGGTCGGCCTTCAGGGCCAAGCCCGAAATGATGCAATGTAATGCTGTGTGTGTCGCAGCTGCTGTGGTGGACTTATGTACATTCATTCCTCAGCCCAGGTCTCTTTGCTGTCGCTGTTCTGAACCTGGCAACGCATCTTTCGTTTCTTCCTCGTGCAGCAATCTTACTCCTCGAGCCAGTTCTTCGGCAGTCGTCCTGTCTCATCTCATATCGGTCTGTCCGGCGTCGAATCACTGCTACGAAAAATTGAAACCCCGAATATCTGGTCCTCCGCCTTGGACCACACTGAGCGGTACTGTCCTCGAGCTTTATTGCGGCAAAGCTGTTGCAGACAAGGCTGTTTCGACGGTAATCGACCTCCTCTCGTTGGAACACCACGACAAAGATATCTATAAGAATACTTGGTCCAGGTTTCCTTAGTTTCGGCCGCCGTTTCATGAGGACCGACCTTCTATGACAGTCAGCTTTGTACTGGTGTGGTAGTAAGAGGTTCCTGTCGTACGGATGCATGCTGATAAGTCGCCACCGGTTCAATCACAAGTCCATCGTCCGCCGGCTGGACGACAAAGTCATCATCAGCTATCGCGTTTGCCTGACTGCCAGAGTCTGGTACAAGAATCGTGTAGCTTCGCCTTGGGCGGAGCCCTCCGGCCTATTCGTCGTGTTACCTCACAGTCCTCGAGGTCTTTTCTGCTATATCGATCGGGGTCTGCAAGAATATCACCACATCCGGGCTTTCCTCGAGTTATAATTGATATTCCAATACGTTGATCGTGCTGGTCTGGTTATTCAACGCTTTCTACGCGATTCGCGTAAACGTTAAGGAAGCAAAACGTGGATATTTCCGCTATCAGCACCATCGCAGGGCAAAACAGGGTTTTGGGTAGAACAGAGGACTTGAGAAGAAACAAGCAAGGGTCTGGATACTTCATCGAAGCGTCATTAGCCATGGGTAGACTTATCAAGAATCACTTGGGTCGACTGATTGTTTTGGCGGCAGCTACATGTACGTGTTTTGTGTGGAGTTGTGGCGCCTGTGTCGCAATTTTGACTCGGTATGCTAACTGATGCTGTATAGATCAAGTTGCTGCCGCTATCGAAGGCTTCTTCTGGCCGAAGATTTTTTTCGATTTCTTGACAAAGACTCTAGATGGCGCAGTCAAGCCTGTTCCAGTCCTCCAAATCGTCAACCTGCTTTCTGGGCTCGGCATGCTGGCACTTGAATGGCCACTCCAGCCTGTTGTCGGCACGGCTCTGCATCGGTCACTTGAATTCCGACTGGCCATATTGCCGTTGCCGGTACTTGCCTCGATTCTCATGTATCAATCCACAAACCCTGCCCTCTACTACATGATTGGCATGGTGATCTACTTTTGGGCATATAGTGAAGGCGAGGTACGTGGAACTAGTGAAAATCTTTGGGCTCTTGTGGTCTTCGAACTAATCAGGTGCAGACAATTTGCGCCAAACCATGGACCGTACCACAACGACGCGCGAAGGTGGCAACGTGAGGCATCACATGACGTCGCGGTATGAGTGACACCGAAATAACTCACGGAACCGAGCGCCTTCCTATGCTTTATTTGCCCCGGAAGATGCAATATTTCAACCTTTTCACTTTCTGCGCGGCGTCGTTGGTAATATCTATTTGCGAATTGGCGTTACGCGTATGACTCCAAAATACGTTGCCTTGGCAGGCACAAGCTGCAGCCTTACTTGCTCTTTTCTTTTCTCGCTTCTTCTTTTGTTCTATACCCATTGCACGAGAATACACGCTGAGACAACGGAGCTACCTTGATGAAGTAGCCTGGAGTCACATTAATCTACGAAGACGACATCTTTTAGGCAAATAGAGTAATGACGCTGAATGCAAATCAATCGCGAATCTAACATTGAGACAGCCATGGTAGAAGAGTTTGACGTACGTGACCAATGATTTACGCGAGCCAACCTCTGCACTGATGTCATGAGGTTTCAGAAGATGTACGGAGTACGTACATACCAGGTGGGTACATAGGAGGTATGTACATAGGTGGTAACTGTGCTGCCGATATCCATCAGCCTTCAACCAGGGAGCTCAAGTCAAACACAGACAGCAGGAGCAAATCTTGTGAGGTGTTGTGAGTTGGGTGCCCGGATCAATCGCTAAGCTCGCGCGAGGGAATAGAGTCGAATCAAATGGAATGCTGTCGAGGAGCAGAGTCCATACGATATGCACATTGAATCACTGCCCTCCTCGGTTGACATTCGGCCTTCACGATCACGTGCTCACTTGGCAATCACCTAGGTACCTACTCCGTAGAGTCTAGGACTCTAGACAATGCCCAGCGGCCGCCGGCACTCCACACGTGATGCGCTCCTCACCCCGCCTGACGTGGAGGAGGACCGTGCATCCCGGCCGGCCCAGCTCGGCTCACAAGATCTACGGAGTACCTATGTACATACCAGCTCACAGGTACCTCGGCGGGGACCACAACGTCACCAACCAGCCCGTCGTCTCAAAGTCACCCCCACCTACCCCTGCCAATGACGTAAATCCACCAGAAGCTCCCAAGGTCCTTCGTCATCGGTCATCAGGCGATTCACTAGATACCTACTTGCTATGTACCTGTTTTGAGAGAGATAGCTACGTATTCGGCCAAGCGCAGTAAACCAAGTGCAGCCAAAAAGCTCATCAAAGCTTCCATTCCGATTCTTGGTTTTTAAGACCCATCTCCCCTCCCCTCCTTTCTTCTTCCACATACACAACAACGACTTCTAACTCTGACCCTGACTCTTTTTTGTTCATCCTATTCCGCTCAACGACCAGGTTCGATACAACAAATACCATCAGAAGCACGTTACCAGCTTACTTGCCCTCACACTCAATTCCTGTCCCTCCACCAATTGGACAACTCTTTCTGACCTACCAACCTCACGCGATTCTCGAGTTCCCCTGCACAACATCACACAAGCCCCTCACAATGACACGCGGCGAGAGCACACAGTCAAAGGTCCACTTCCAGGGCCGCAATGATGATTTCCTCATCTTCGTGGACGATGTGGAGGAGTACAAGAAGTGGAAGAACGGGGATACCACCATTCCTCTGGCCCAGTTTGTGTCTACATTCAAGGTCTTTTTGACGCACAAGTACGTTCTATTTGCCCTGCAGATCGCGCCCCCACGATAGAAATGGCTTGATTTAACTTAACTCACACGTTTCACTTCTAGGCAAGGCACACAGGGCACATATGATGCTGCCCCCAAGAATGTTTTGTCCGCCGAGTTTGACACAGAAGATGTGGATGAGGTCATCAAGAAGATCCTGCTGAATGGCAATATGCAAACCGTGGAGGTAATGTGACACCCGTACTTCTGCTTTCTTCATCACTGTGAACTTGCGCTGACCAGAGATTGCGGTTCTAGATGCCTGCGCGACAAGGTGTCACCAATGACAGCATGAGCTCGATGAAGACCCGCTAAGGGCCCTTTCGACAGAGAAACAATAAGATGTTATGTAACTACCATGAGCTATGAGTTTTTCATTTTAAGTAGGGTGATACCATTGCTGCCAAATATACAGACAGCTATGTTGTACATTTAACAAACTTGAAGAAGGAATCCTATCAACGGATGAGGTTCGTGACAGACAATGACATGGCTTCATACTTCGTCTGCGTTCACCGTGACGTTTATGCGTTTACCGCTAGAAGCCCTGCGCAGTATTGATCAGCCAAGCCATCGTGTCAGGAAACAATTCGACTGAATTCATTGATCTCTATAAATATCGTGGCTAAGAAAGCGATATCAACGTGTAGGTATATCACATTCATTTCGAAATGATGTCATTCTCTTCTTCCATGCTCTTAATAATTCATCTTACTTATGCGGAATCCTGCCACCAATACATGTCACTCTCCCTACTAACAGGTATTTATAAACATTCTCATTATTGAAGTTCATAAAGCTTCATCGCCTGCTCCCCCATTCTGTCCGCTTTGCCCAGCCGTGACACAACAATAGACTCGCGACTCACTCGCTGTTGTACAAGTACAACAAAGTTTACGAACGCACCTCAACCATTTTCAGCCCGGCTCCTGTCGCACGACGTCAAAAATTGAGCTGCAGAACACCTCCGACAGTGATGCTACCGCCACCAACAGCGTCGAACTAGAAGAAGACGTCTTTCCTGGCACTTTCCTTGGAGACGAGCACAACGTAGCTTTGTCGTCTACAGAACCAGAAGACGACTTCCCGATATGAGTCCTCTCTTATCTCCGACTCAACAGAACTCGCCATCAACACCCACTAGCCCTCGACGCCCAGCCAAGCCCGTCACCAGAAGAGATGGCCAACGACGAAGCTGCCCCCTCGTGGGCCAGGACCTTGGAGGCTTTCGCCGCCGCGCTCAAGGCCGACAGAGACAACACCACGCCAAAGGATTGTCACGGCTGGTCACAGCGGGCACAGTAGAGGAGCAGGGATGAAGCTCTATTAACTGCAAGAATAGACTAATAAGGAGCAGAAAGAAAGAAATTGGGAGAGGTGCCGCCAGTATTGAGTCAAGTATCTACCTAGCCTTATGACTCGTGAATCCGTGTCACCCGACTGAGGTAGGCAGGTACATACCCCTTTTTTTTCCCTTTTTTTCTCACCAGCCTGGACAACATCGACAGCGACATCCAGCCTTTCCAACGACACGGAACACCAGCCGAGAACAGCGCCTTTGGGAGCGGGTACCAACTTCAAGTCAACAGGCTTTGCGGTCGGTCCACCGCCCACCCCGCAAACTGACTCCGTACAGCTGCAATCAAGGGGTGATTAGCCCCCCATTACGACCCCGAAGCACGCGAGACGCGAGACGCCCAGCCCGCGATTTTTGAGGATGACAAGGGGAGGTTCGAGATCTGGATCTTCTTCATCATCGAGTACCTCCACAATAACCTGGAGTGCTACCTACCGCGACGAGCGGGCACACGGATGACCTTGGTTTTCAAACCGGGTGGCCAAGACTTCCCAGGCGCTGCGAAAAGTTCCGGTATATGTTTGAAGATATCCCCCTGTGACCTGTCATCTACCAATGTCCTATGTCAGCGCCCAGGAGATGCTTCATGGTTGAAGCATGTGGGTCACTGAATACCGCCCCCAATCGGGCCAGCATCTCCTGGGTGCTGCCGCGCTGGCATAAAGGGTATCTATCTTCTGACATAGACCAAGACTTCAGCAGCAGCGCCTGGGAAGTCTCGGTCACTCGGCTGAAAAATCAAGGTCATCCGTGCCCGCTCTTCGCGGTAGGACTTGTTGTTATGGAGATGCTCGATGATTGAGAAGATCCAGATCATCATCCAGATCCAGATCCAGATCCAGATCGTTGACGGCCGCCGTTGTCAGCACGCACAAAGGAGGGCTACAGGCTACAGCCTACGAGTTTAGGAAGAAGACCAGCGAGACCCGTCACCCAAGCTCCCTCAGGTCAGACCGCCACGGACCCCGGGACACCCCGACGGGAAGTCTGCTCCGAAACCTCGGCTGGCAGGCCAACAATATCGAAAGCCATCTTCGACACCAAGAAGCTCGTGGGTGTGGCCCGTGAGGAGGTCTCGCTGGTCTTCTTGCGAAAAAAACTCGTAGCCCTCCGTTCTGCTGACAACGGCGGCCGTCGACGAGTGTGTGGAGTTCTCATACGACGATTCGTGGTTGTTCTGAATCACCAGGCGTAGTTGGTCTGTGATGTCAAAACCAGGTGGCAGGCAGGCAGTTAAAGAGCGTACGCTTACGCTCCGACGGCCCAGTCTTAGTCTTGTCGGCCAGTGCGTTCGCTTTGGCTATGAAGACATTGATGTTGTCCCGCCTGATGTCGAATCTCAGGCTTGAAAGGACCTGGCTGGCCGTGATTGATGCGGCAGAGGTTGCCGAATACCGTCTACTCCGTACAGCTGGGCCCGCATCTCCTGAGCGCTGGCAAAGAGGGGGGTGGTGTTATCTACCGACAAATATCGAGAGGCAGTGATGGCCTCTAGTGAGTGGTACACTAAGTGCTGATTCGGTCATTTGATTGTTTTATTGAAACTCTACAGAATGCACTCAGTGCGTATTTCTACTTTAGCATGCGATTTGGCCTGAATACACACAAGTGAAGTCATTGCGTGTGATAGTCAAAAACGGGCCCAATGTGGCGTTGTGAGGTTTTCTTTGCCATAGGTGTACACGGTAGAGGACCCCCCTTCCCCTTCACCGCATACATACCTAAGGCACCTACCTATGTACCACCAATCCTCTTAACAAACCCTCCCTGGTCCCATCTCACAAAGAATACATCTCCGGATACCTCGGCATATCAAAATACAAAAACGTCACCTTACCAGACGCATGCCCCAGAATTACAACATCCTCACACACAGCCAGCACGTTCGACGCATAGCTCCCCGGCAATAACATCAGCACACCCCGTCCTTCAATCCATACATCCCCCAGTCGTGCCTCGGCCTCCATGCCAGGAAACGAGACGGGCTTATAGACGAACAATGTATTGGGTGGGATCTTCTTGTTGAGGGCCAATTCCTCCGAGGCGTTGATGGCGACAGACCCTGCAGTTGTGACGAGCGTGGAGCCGTCTTCTGCGATGGCCATGTGTGAAAACCACTGCTGCTGATGGGCGACTCTGCGGCGCGACAGGGAGGCCTTGTCCAGGGCGTAGATGCAGCCGCTGCTGGTTCCCATCATGACGGCGGAGTCGTCCGGGGTGAAGACGAGGGCCAGAGGCTCGACTGTGTCTTCTTTGTTGAAGAGGTGCGTTTGCTTCCCGCTCGTGGTGTCCCAGAGGGCCACAGAGCCGGTGTTGTCGACGGATGCCAGAGTCGTGCTGTCGTTGGAAAAGGCGATGCAGGAGTGGACTTCGCTTTGTCCTCTGATGGAGAAGCTGGAACCGCTGTCCACGGTCCACAGCCGGACGGTCTCGTCGTCAGAGAAGGAGGCAACTATCTTGCCGTCTGGTGAAAAGGCAACGCGTTGAACCGCTGAGGAATGGCCGTTCCAGGTCTGGAGACATTTAGCAGGCTCGACGTTCCATAATCGCACAGTCTCATCGCTTGACCCGGACACTAATGTTTGCCCATCCGGGGAAAACGCAACAGAATTGACATCGTCTTTGTGGCCGATGAAGCGATTCAGGCACTCGCCCCGTTCAATGTCCCAGGTTCGAATCTCTCCATCATGAGAAGCCGTCGCTGCCAAGGTCTTGTCAGGAGAGATTACCACGTCTGCTATCCGGCTGCGGTGGCTTTGCGCTTCATCTTTCTGACTCCAGTCTTTGGTGTCCAGCAGACGAGTAGTGTCCTCCAAGCCACCCATGGCGATGGTCTTGAGGTCCGGCGACAAGGCAATCGTGGGCCAGTTGTTCCAACCCGGGCTGAAACTTCGCTTGCAAGTTCCACTCTCAATATCCCACAAGCAGATTGTGCCATCCGTGGAAATAGAGCCAAGCGTCTTGCTATCAGCTGCAAAAGTGAAGTCGCGGAAAGCCTCGCCATCCCGTTTGAGTACCCGGGCACTATGACCTGTGCCGGCAGCAACGTCCCACACGCCAATCAGATTCTCGAGAAACGATACAGCCAAGACACTGTTGTCTGGCGATAAGGCAATAATGCTCTTGGTCTCGCCGCTGGCTGTGAATATCTGGTGAATACTGTCCGTGGCTGCGTCCCACATGTGAACAGTGGCATTGTAGAGGACAATGACTACACTCTTGTTGTCTGAATGAAAGTTTGCGCAGGAAATCTTGCATCTCTCGGGATGGGTGATTGTGCGTATTTGGGTCTTGGTCTCCAGATCACAGATGTGTAAAGTATCACCATAGACGGCTAATATTGATGTCGAATCGGCAGAGAAGCTGAGCTCTTCCGCAACGCCAATCGAGTCAGGAAGAAAGATGGTGCAAGCCGTGGTCCACGTCTTGGTATCCCAAATCGTCACAGAACCTTCGGTTCCCGTGGAGAAAAAGTGGCCGTCCTCGGAGAATGCCAGTGCCGTGACAGAACCGTAATGGCCGTCGAGGGTGCGGGTATTGGCGTCGCCTGTTTGAATCGTGGTGACCATGCCACGGATGAAGCCCAAACGCTCATCCCATCCAAACCTTCGAACATGGCTGTCACGTGGGCTGAAGAGTAAAGCAGTACCATACGTCTGCAGAGCTGCCGCCTTGATAGTCGATTGATGCGTCATAAGAAACCCTTCAGCATCCTCCAAATACTTATGCAGTGGAACAGAGGACCGAAAACGCGGCTAACAACAGAACACGAGTGAGTCACCATACTTTTCTAGATGGGACACTGTTAATTGGATCACCTTACCTGTGCGATGAGTGTTCTGATCGACTCGAGTCCCTCCGAAAGCTTTCCAAGAAGCGACAAGCTTTCGACCCAGCGGAGGAAATACTTCCTCAGGAACGCGAGGACCTCTTGCGGTGTGATGAGCTCTGATGTCGCATTTGTGCCACTGGCATCACAGAGATGATGTATCCAGAATGTGCTGGAATAGGCTATGCTAGCTAGAGGGTCGTTGTCGGACCCGTTGATGCAATCACCAAGCGACCTGGGGAAGTACCCGTTCCCTGGCAGGCGGTACATGTTTTGCTTGAGAGTATGCTGTAACTCGCGAATAGAGAGACGAGCGACGACTTGGTGGCTCATGATGGACTCGCCTCGCGCAAGCATACCGCTATACTTTTCGCGCAAATAGTCCCTGGCAGACTGGTGCACAAGGGAGACAACATCACCCGTCGTGGCAAGCAAGGAGCCGCACGCTTGAACAACGTGTAAAGGTTTGATAGGGGAACCTAAGCCTGCGACGATGCCGAGCTCTCTTAAGGTCAGGGGCCTATGGGCAAGATAAACGGCTGCGACAGCATTTCTGCACCGATTTCGCTGCTGGCCACCAAGTGCATCTATCTGGGCCATCATGTAGCCGTACAAAGCTGGTAGGCCTTCAGGCAGCTTCTTGATGGCTGCCACCGCCTCCTTACCGTCAAGTCCTTGGAGCTCCCTGAGCGCAAGTGCAGCCCACAAGAAGGTATTGGAAGCTCGCTCGCAAAGTCCGTCAGATAGTTCCAGCAGCAGAGATGCGTCGTCGTAGCCTGGCCTGTTCATTTCAACCAATTCAGAAAGCTTTTCCGTGATGTAGGCATGCACTGGCCCCTGCAATCTCTGTGCCTCAAGCTCGACGACGGCCTCCTTGACGTCTGCGTTCATCAAGTCGAGCCCTGGCCTACTAGAAACCAGCCACCTTACCTTTTTCGACACGCGCAGTGATTTACAGATGAGCTGAAACATGTCATGCACGCTTTCATCGCACTCATCCAGGGCATCCACCACAAAACATGTGGGCGTCATTGCGGGATCCTTGAGCATGCTCTCCAGCGCATCAGACATGGCGCCAAAGGCGTTCGAGTCCGTAAACAGAGACGATCCAGCATAACGATGCTTTGAACGCAAATGCTGGATCAGGCGTGGTTGCTGGATCAGGAGCATCCAGAGCAAGCCGCGGACAATTGCGGTTGCATTGTTCCTCATCTGATCCGCTGTGCCTTGGCAGAAGTAGTACGACACACTCGGAACGAATGCAGCTGATCGGGATGACATCTCGCGTACAATGCCGATTAGAAGCATTGTCTTACCAGTCCCCGGACTTCCCTTTATCCACAGCACTCGACGACGAACCTCGTCATTCTGCCAGTCGGAAAATGAACTAAACTCTTTCGTGCCCATGACCCAAGAAGAAGCAATGTCCATGAGCCTTTCCTTCTTCATCTCCAGTTTATCCAGATCGCTCATTGGATCAACAAAAAACAGGTCGCGAAGGCAGGCCGAGTCCTTGTCGTTCACTACTTTTTCTTTCTGGGCAGAAATGAAGTCTTGAAGATCCTGATGGATGTTTCCCAGGGTCGACTGCATTTTATCACCACTTTGCATCAGCCTGGAAAGCTGTTGGAGTGAACTCTGGGTGTTGTACTGTACAGAAGCAGCCCGAAGTGCCTCTTCTGCGGTCGCAATTGCTTTGAGTTCTGCTTCCCAAGAGTCCCACGAGGCGAGTTCACGAAGATATGTGAGGCCTGAGTTCCGGTAGTAGGAACTAATACTCTTCATCTGATAGAGCAATAAATGCTTGTATAAGTCCAAGACGAGCGTCTCTAGGCGTTTCGTGACCATACTCGCAGGCTCCCGACCCTCGACAATGCTCCTTTCATCCAACAGGTGATCTACCAGAGAGCAATACCAGTCCATCCGAGAGATTACGTGCGTGATACCCGCCAGATTAGCTCTGGATACCTTGGCTGGATTCGTGAGAATCTATCAGCCTGATCAGCCACCCTGCGGGAAAAAAAGTTACGGCTCAAGTCATGGATCATCTTTCATTTTTTACATCATACCTGTAAAGCAACGCACACACCAGCCCATGGCAGTGCTGCTTGCGGCACGTTCCTGATAGCCACATCAATGACTCCTCTGGCTTGAAGAACAAAGCTGGCAACATCGCCCACGGCCTGGGCCATCTTGGAATCACTGGCAAACTTGTCTCGGCCTTTCATGACGAGATACCGCATGTGAGCTTGGCGCTTGATCGGATCTTTCAGATCAGTGGGAAGAACGGACGTGTTCGTGTCGGGTTTCCCCTCATCGTTGCCGGTGATCGCATGTGTCAGCGTCTTCGGTTTATGTTCGTCGTCGCCGGTAATTGCAATTGTCAGCGTCTCCGCGTACGAACTGACGATGCCGGCAGTGGCCCCCGAGTCTTCCAGGCCATCGTAAGCCTCGTTCCATAGCTGCTGCGATTTCGATAGGCCTCGCTCTGCATCATCCGAGGCCTCTCTTCGGCGAGTCGGGGCTTCGGCTACGGCTGATTGTGTAGTTGGCTGTGCTAATACAGTGGCCACGATTTGCTTTGGCAAAGCGCGGATCTCGGATCGGACGACTGTCGTGACAGCCTTAACGGTCTGGTCGACGGCAGATTTCACCAACGAGGGCAGCAAGCCTTGCGACGCCTTGGATGGCGCCACAGCCACACTTACATCTTGCGTATGGCCTTGACCGGCGGTGGAAGCCATCTTGAAGTTGGCCGCACCGCCAAGTCTGAACAGTGATACCTTGATAGATGTGACTGCGTAATGTATGCATTTACGTGGAACGATGCCGTCATGCAGACGAAAGCAAATCGTTTATCCCAACATACGGCTTGTTCTCCTCTTCTCGCTATGTGACTGTTTGATTTGCCTATAAATCGTAGAGAAGGTGCGATTGCTTCGCTGTGGGGTCTGGAACTGCCTTGCGACCTTCCCCCGGGTGAGAATTAGGACCAGCACTCGCCTCGACTGTGATTTCCTTGGCTAAAGTTGGCTTACCTCAAGCGAATACAAATCTAAACCATCATGGACTTGTTGGGGCCAGTCTTCTATATCGGAAAGGCCATTGGTGCTCTTTGCTGCCTTCCACAGGACTATATGTACAGCGTCTTTGTAAGTATGGAATATGTACTTGGTAAAACACAGATAGAGTATGTCATGTTTAATACACTTTCCAAGTTCCAATGCATCAAGATCACCCTGAATGGAGGCTCCGCTTTCTGAGACACAACCCACCATATTCGAGCACACCCCTTAGACCAACGTCTCGTCCATCGCCGCCTTTCCTGATTGAGGATCCCCAGGAGCCTTGTAAGTTGTCACAAACGCTGCCCCATCAAACTTGTCGGTGCCGGTGTTCCCTCCTGTCGTGGGACCAGGAGGATCTGGTCGCGGGCGTAGCCCATGCACCAGGTTCCTTCGAGTCACTAATTCTATCACTCATGTTACTCGACCAGCCCGGTTGCCGTGCATTCTTGGCTGCCATCATCTCCGTCGTGGCTGGGCGATTAGGGTCCTCAGATGATAACCTCTGCCTAAGGCCTTCGGTTTTTTTGGCAAGCGAGTTCGCAATACTCATTACGCTGAGCTTCCTCATCATCGTTGAAGCGGACGTCCGGACAAACTTCTCGCTCCGAATGCGTGTAGAAATACCAGGGAAGGGCAAAATCTCTCGGCTCCAGACATCTTCTAGCAGTGTCTCGAGCCGTGCACGCTCCATCCTTGGAGGCGACAGAATTGATACCTGTGTTCTCGTGGACAACAGCGAGTGCGATCGGCTAATATTTAGTGAAGTCGTGTTACTGCCGTTGCCTGTTGTGCGTTCACTCGTATTCTTCAGTATGACCTGGTATAATGGTGGTATGGGGCAGCTCGTTGTGGCTCTCCGAGTTGACAGCCGTGCCTTGGCCGGACCTGCAGTCTCTGTCAACATTGAAATATCAAAAGCAGACAGATGGATCGCTTACCAGATTGAGAAGCCATCGCACCCAGACTTGTAATATTCAAGTCCAGAAAGGGGCATGCAGGACAGGTTTCTGACTTTTGTTTCATGGGAGGCGAGCTCAAGCGTGAGCGCCATTCTAGTTCTTCCTTTGGGCTGCAAGCCGTCATAATTATTTCAAATAGCCGCTGATCCGATTCAAAAACAACTTTCCAGGAGAAAGGTGCAGAGTGACACTGTAGCCCTAGAAGATATTTGCGTCAATACATCGAGAGAAGGATGAATGTGATGAGTGGTAACTGCTCAGTTACCTCGACCGTTATCGGCATTTTCTATCTTAATTTCGTGAAGGCTAATACAAGCCTTCAGAACATATATTGGATCCGCCTTGCCTGCGTACGCCAAGCACAATGCGTCGTGATAAAGTAGGCATATAAGATACTGTCCGTCGACTTGCTTGTTATTTTGCCAACAAACATGAAGTGTACCGCACAGTCGAATGTGTCCAAGAGATCGCACAAGGTCTTTCGATACTGAGTCGAAGTTCTATATCTAAGTTAGGATCATGAATTCAACTAGACTCTAGTGTAAGGGATTTACCCTGTTTGGAAATACGAGACGGTCTTGTAATAACCACGTGCGTGCAAGTACCCTCGCCATAGAAGGCTCATTCGTGACTCTGTTAATCTCGAAATTGGCCTCTCGAAATCGCGACAAGACACTACGGATAGCCATGTGCGCATTCGCACAGTCCAGTGCAGGCGTGTATTTAAGCAGCTCTCCAAAAATCAGGGGATACTTGCATACTCTTTGCATTGGCTTTTTTAGTGTTAATACCAAAACCATTTGAGGATTTCTGGGTAAATTTGTGGAACACTTGCCTTGACCAATAAATCTTTTAGTGTAGAAGCTCTCCTTGAATGGCAATCAGGTACATTAGACGAATGAATCAGTACTGATAGAGCTTCTAAACCTCTTTGGTTACACTCCCAGCCTGGTAGCACTTGGCCAACCGACGCAATATCTTGGAGTATCATGTCATATTTCGCTCCATATTCCTCGTATATAAAGAAGCGACTCATCTGATGCATGTGAGTACTTGAGTTAAAGGTCTTTCCTCAATACTAGAGCAAGTCATACCTTCTTCTCGAAGACGCGCGATACCTCGGCCACGATTTGAGGACCTGCGCACAATCCTGGCGGATTATCAATGTGCGTCGCGCGTTGGTCGGGGCAGAAAAGCTGGCCGCCTTGTGCCCACTGCTGTTTGAGCAAAACGGGGTTCACATGTGCTGCGCTGCTGCAAAATTGACCGACTTCCTCATCATTTGACTGGAAGATAGCTCGGCCGACCTCACTCAGAAGTTCTTCGTGGAGTTGCAGAATCTCGCAAAGATTCTGGTTGACAGATCTTCGAAGTCCCGAGTATGAAGAAGGCAGCGAAGCCAGCATAGTAACGTAGACCTTTGAATGACATTAGCTCGTGACTTCGTGCCGGCCGGTAGATAGTGCGTACATCAAGAAGGAAGCGTATATCACCAAGGTAGCTTTTCTCCGTATATATCAACTCATGTAAGATTTTTCTGCGCTGTATTGACCGTTCAATTGAGGCAAAATCCATTTGTTTGGCAACATTGGTCGTTTTGTCGTCATGAAAGATCCGGTTTGGCAGTTTGAAGGGTTCAGCCTCAAGATCCACTTGTGACGGACATTGCGATAGATTCGTATCTGTCCTTGACCCCGTAATGCTGGTGCTAGTACTTCGAACTGCAGAAACAAATCGGAAGGACGAGTGCGAGGCCGACTCCCGGTGAGTAGAGTAGATAGATTTTGAGCTGCGAGGCTCTGCGTCTAATGCCCAGACCCAAGGGAGTATCCTATTGTCATTTACTTCAGTTGAGCACTGTCTTGGGCGTTTCTGAAGTGAACCCATCCACTTTTGTATTGTGAATGTTGCCTTTTGCTTGTTGCAGTCGTCGACTCCATCGTCATTTCGGGCGGGCAAAGTCGGACAAATTGGATGGTGAGCGATTAGCTGAGAGGTGGGAAGAATTCTGCGGTTTGTAGCATTATCGGCAGTTATTGAACACTTGAAGTGACTTTTCTTCCGCTGATACCCATCTAAGCCTCGATTCAGATACTCGATCCATTGTGAAAACACAGAAAGAGAGCTTTGGTTGATTATTGATGGAGAGGTAGAGTTAGGAGATGTATGATCATCCAGAGAGAGGTGCGGTGTATGAAATTCCGAGACTGTCACTGCCATGCCTTCAGGGAGGTCAAGAAAACACCTGTGACAAAAAAAAGAGGGATAGAATTTACTTCCAAGAAGACTCGAGACTCAAAATCGGAGTTATGGACAAGTACCAAAACCAAAAATGGGTATCGCGAATATTTAAGAAGCAAAGTTCAGCGAGATGGCGACCAGCTGACAGATGCGAGCGGCGTGCAGGTGTAAGGGAGGAAGGAGCCATCATTCGTAGGTCTCTCCTGTTAGTGACTTAGCAATTCCTGAAAACCACGACCCTTTCTCGCATCCAATGGCATTCCTCCGTCAAGTGTGATTGAGGGAAGACGCACGCTGTTGAGGCGGTGCTCTGGTGTCCCGACGCCTCTTACCAAGCCTGTAGCATCGGAAACAGTATCCTGGGCTTGAATCACTGCTGTCCCTCTCCCTCACCGCATCACTGACAGCATCGAGATACTGGCCAACATGAGCTCGTATTTGTCCGATCTGGTGGTCAATAATCGAATCCTACAGGGATTGAAAGCTCAGTTGTGTCCGACTTGTCCCAAAACAGCAGATCCAGCCTTCGAAGGAGTGCATGATGCGTGGGAGCATAATCGGAAACTCGAATAGACGGCCTCTGAGAACAGACATCGTACAATGAACAGATAGGTACAGTAAATGCAAACCGGCCCTGCATGCAGGAATGCAGTCACGATGTGAGAAGACTGAAGAGGCGCGATGCGCATGATGGTAGCTCAACCGGCGCATACAACCCTTGCATGGCTTGATCTATACGGAAGTTGGTGAGACAGACCCGAGGAGTTGGAGAATAGCACGTGCGGCAGCACGTCATGATACTCATGATGATGATGATGAGTGCATGAATGATAAGCATAGAGCCACTGAGTAGCTAGGTAGTCCCGTTGAACAGGAGCCTCAATACCTACTTCAACACAGGAGTCTCGGGTTGATTCTCCTGAGCTCCTGAGAAGTGGAAAAGGGGACCAAGACGCAACATACATTAGGTACATAGGTAAATTTACCTACATACATACCTCATAAATACCTCCTAGACTGTTTGGGTTATAACTTATACTCCGGCGAACGACGCGCTTGGCGCAGCCTACGTGCAAAAGGGAAAGTACCTCTGGAACAACGACCAACTGTGCTGCGAGTCTGCGACTCCTGCAGGCTGCGAGTGGCAGCATCTGGCAGCATCTGCCCCACTCTGGATTATCGGACACTTCCGTCTCATAGAGGCTAGCACCTCCACCAAACGAACACGTATGCGTGGTCACTGGTGTGTTGAAACACTTTTGATGCCCACTCACATTCGCATTAGACCGTCGTGTTTGCTGGTTTGTAAGGCACTGTTTCTGCCTCTCCTCAGCTTTTTCGAGGACGCCACGTGGGGCCTTCTATCTGACAAATCGACAATGTCAGTCTGCTGATCTGATTCTTCTTCGCATTCTTTCCTGCACTTACATATCTCTCGATATCATTGTCCCTCGTCAAGCTTTGGAAACCGCCCCCTGCCTATCCCTGCTCGGCTCGTCGCGTCCCCCTTCGAACCTCCGCCACTTTCCCGGTGTTTCGTCACCGAGCAAGTCAAGATGGAAAACGCGTTCGCTTGTCCCATTGCGACTGTGCTGTCTCACTTCGGCGTCGATGAACAGAATGGTTTGAGCGACAAGCAGGTTGAGGAGCTTCGAAACAAATATGGCCGCAATGGTACGCAAACTCCATTCATGCCTTTCTTTTGCGCTACATCTAGCCATGCCGGTCGTTCCGCGTCAATTGCGAATTGCCAACGTTCACCAACACTCAGCTTCTGGCTTGGAGATGCCCCGCCATTGAACCTCTACGAGACCACCTCAATCTGACCTCGATGAATAGCTATCCCCGAAGAGCCTCCTACTCCTTTATGGGAGCTCATTTTGGAGCAGTTCAAAGACCAACTCGTCATCATTCTTCTCGGTTCCGCCGCCGTTTCCTTCGGCCTAGCTCTGTTCGAAGACGAAGGCGGTTGGAGCGCCTTCGTCGATCCTGCCGTCGTGAGTATAATACATGGAGACAATCTTCTATTTTCCACACACAGAAGCTCAGACAGCTGACCATTGTGCGATTCCTCGATAGATCTTGACAATTTTAATTCTCAATTCCGTTGTCGGCGTCTCGCAAGAAAGCAGTGCAGAGAAAGCAATTGCCGCCCTTCAAGAATATTCCGCAAATGAGTCCAGCGTGATTCGCAACAATGGCCATATATCCCGTGTCAAGGCCGAGGATCTTGTACCTGGTGACATCGTCACCGTTTCTGTCGGAGACCGTATTCCTGCCGATTGCCGCGTTATCGCCATTGAGAGCAACAGCTTTGCCGTTGATCAAGCCATTCTGACTGGAGAAAGCGAGAGTGTTGGCAAGGATGATGAGATGGTGGTCCAAGATGATCGTTGCGTTTTGCAGGATCAGGTCAACATGCTTTTCTCCGGTACGACTGTTGTGACTGGTCGCGCTCGAGCCGTCGTTGCTCTCACGGGTTCCAGCACGGCGATCGGAGATATCCACGAGAGCATCACAGCCCAGATTTCGGAACCGACCCCCCTCAAGCAGAAGCTGAATGATTTTGGCGATAACCTGGCCAAGGTGATTACGGTGATTTGCATCCTTGTTTGGTTGATCAACATTCCCAACTTCAACGACCCCAGCCATGGTAGCTGGGCCAAGGGCGCCATTTACTATCTCAAGATCGCGGTGTCGCTGGGCGTCGCCGCTATTCCCGAAGGTCTCGCTGTTGTCATCACCACTTGCTTGGCGCTTGGAACACGAAAGATGGCTGCCAAAAATGCTGTCGTCCGCAGTCTGCCGTCGGTAGAAACATTGGGAAGCTGTAGCGTCATTTGCTCCGACAAGACCGGCACTTTGACCACCAACCAGATGAGTGTCAACAAGATTGTGTACCTGAACGAGGCTGGAAGCGATTTGACGGAACTCGATGTCGAGGGAACCACCTTTTCTCCTAAAGGCTCCATCTTCGCCAACGGCAAGCCCGTGGTAGACATTGCCTCCTCATCTGAAACTGTTCGTCAAATGACCGAAGTTGCCGCTATTTGCAACGATGCCTACCTTGCATATGATACCCGATCTGCTGCCTTTTCAAATGTTGGCGAACCCACTGAAGGTGCGCTCCGCGTCTTGGTTGAAAAAGTTGGACCCTGCCCCTCAGAGAACACTCCACCCGAGGACTGCGTTCACCATGCCAGCCATCACTATGAGAAGCAGCTCCCTCGTTTGGCCACTTATGAATTCTCTCGAGACCGAAAAAGTATGTCTGTTCTTGTTCAAAATGGAAAGCAGAAGAAGCTGCTCGTCAAAGGGGCTCCAGAATCAATCATTGAACGTTGCACCCATACCTTGATTGGTGCCAACGGCAAGAGGGTCGCTCTCAACGAAAAGTTGACTGGCCTGTTGATGAAAGAGATAGTCGACTACGGTAATCGCGGTCTTCGTGTCATTGGTCTAGCCAGCATCGACGACGTCTCCAACAGCCCATTGCTCTCAGCCAAGTCCACGGAACAGTATGCGCAGCTCGAACAAAACATGACTTTCTTGGGCTTGGTCGGTATGCTGGATCCTCCTCGAAAAGAGGTTCCCGGCTCCATTGAGAAGTGCAGGGAAGCAGGGATCCGTGTCATTGTCATCACTGGAGACAACCGCAACACAGCAGAGAGCATTTGCCGACAGATTGGTGTTTTCGGCGCCGACGAGGACCTTACTTCCAAGAGCTACACGGGACGGGAGTTTGAGAACTTGAGCCCGAGCGAGCAACTTGAAGCTGCCAAGAGAGCGTCCTTGTTTTCTCGCGTAGAGCCCGGCCACAAGTCTAAGCTTGTCGACCTATTGCAGTCTCTGGGCGAAGTTGTGGCCATGACTGGTGATGGTGTCAATGACGCGCCCGCCTTGAAGAAGGCAGACATTGGCGTGGCCATGGGCTCTGGCACTGATGTATCCAAGCTGGCTGCCGACATGGTCCTCGCCGACAGCAATTTTGCTACCATTGAGGTTGCCATTGAGGAGGGACGTGCGATTTACAACAACACGCAACAATTCATCCGTTACCTGATCTCATCCAACATTGGTGAAGTCGTGTCGATTTTCCTTACAGCCGCACTAGGAATGCCCGAGGCTCTGATCCCCGTGCAGCTTCTTTGGGTCAACTTGGTCACGGATGGTCTGCCTGCCACTGCCTTGTCATTCAACCCACCGGATCACGACATCATGAGACGCCAACCCCGAAAGAGAGACGAACCGCTCATTGGTGGTTGGCTCTTCCTTCGCTACCTCATTATTGGAACTTACGTCGGCCTTGCCACCGTGGCTGGATACGCTTGGTGGTTCATGTACAACCCTCAGGGTCCTCAGATTACCTTTAAGCAGCTTTCTCGCTTCCATCACTGTACTGCCGATTTCCCAGAAATCGGGTGTGGCATGTTCTCCAACGACATGGCCAAGGCCGGTTCCACCGTGTCTCTGTCCATCCTGGTTGTGATTGAAATGTTTAACGCCATGAATGCGCTCTCGTCGAGCGAGTCATTGCTGTCACTGCCATTGTGGAAGAACATGATGCTTGTCTACGCTATTGCTCTCTCCATGGCTCTTCACTTTGGCCTTTTGTATATTCCGGTCTTGCAGGGTCTCTTTGCCATTGTTCCTCTCAACGTTACGGAGTGGACGGCTGTCGTCGTTATCAGCGCCCCAGTCATGTATGTCTCTACTTTCTCGTGTTCCATCCCCTTTCAAAGTGTTGGTGCTAACATTAAACCCTCATCTGGTAGCCTCCTGGACGAGATCCTCAAGCTGATTGAGCGCAACTTTTTCATGCAAACGACAATGATCGACTCAAAGAAACCCAAAGCCGCCATAGAGAGCAAAAAGAACTTGTAAGAACAAAATGTAGTCGAAGTGAAGGAAAAGGAAGACTTGAGAAGATACAACAGGCGAGAGAGCGGAAGTTACAGGGGACAAAAGAGGAGACTTATACACCGTGACTCCATGTAGATGTTAGACCGTTGATGCGGAAACGAATCTTGTATCATAACGCCATCCAATGCTATTGGTAACCCGCATTTATGAAAAGTTAACACATTCTTTGTAGTTTGCGTGGATCAGTGAAGAGACAGCACAGACGAGATAAACGTGGCAATACAGACCTCCAGACACTGGAGAAGCACCTCTTCAAGTTGCATGGTAGGATCGTAAGCGCAAATCGTGTGTATGGCAAATTGTATGTAGTCTGTTGTGCCATGGTTAGCTCAGTGGATACACAGGTAGTCACCAAGCCTCTTGATAGCTGCGTAGAACATCCCATTCACCCAGCAGACCCTTCCATCCCAAATGAACTCATAACGGCGTGAGTGATACCCATGTATCCCATGCCCATCTCCATTATCTATTCGACCCCTCCTTTAGTCCTGTCTACCCTTTAGTAACCTCTTGGTAACCTTGTCCTTCTCAATAATGTACACATGGGCGCCCCAGCCAGACAAGGCATCTCTGTCAACGGCATTCAAAAGCGCTTGTGAAATAGTCTCGAACAATTCGTCGGGTCCCTACATAGCGGCATCAGAAGTCAGCAGATATTCCTTGGGGACAAGCAGAAAAAAGGCAGGACGGCAAAAGATCAAAGAGGGGAGAAAACTCACCATATCCGGCTCCCACAGCCCCTCGCACATCCCAAAAAGCTGCTCCGACGCCGTCCCAGACACAATGAAGTCCTTGGCATGGTCCATACACCCTATACTATCAAAGCCACAAATAAACGGCTTCCCAGTCTTAGGGTCCAAGCCCGCCACAACCGGCGACACAAAGTACGGCCCAAAGCGGCGCTCATATAGCGACGAGGAAACTAGGTTCGCAAACGTGCGGGGTGCAATGGCACGCTCTTCTCGGAGTCGGTACATGTTGACTTTGTAGCGGAGCAGGTCGGCTACGGTGTTGACGTCCGTGGCCAGGCCGGTCAGGCCGAGGAAGACGTCGCCGTATTGGAAGACTTTGGGGAAATTGTTGGACACGGTGAGGGCTTGGAGACCGAGGCGGAGATCGCATGCTATGGCTACGCAGTCTTTGCCGACCATGGCGACGGCGGCGCCTCCATCTGTTGGGGGTTGAAAGAGAAGGAGTTGGTTAGCTCGGGGGATTGATGGCAGGGCGTTTGGTCGCGATGTAGTCTGGGGCGGTACGAACTGATGGAGAATGGGGAGGACTATTTGTATTCCAGACCATGAAGTGATTAGTTAGCGAATGCGGTCGTGATTAAGTAGGTTCTTGTTGATTTGATGGGCTGGAGTTGCCTGTTGGGAATGGCCTGTCACTTACCATGGCTGGCTGTGGATGATGACGTGAACAAACGGCGATGGAGGTTCGGCGTCGGGATTGAGCACAGGGAAGACGATCAATCGACGAGCGTCACCGTCTGAGAAGCTGTTTTTTCTGCGATGGCTATGATGGCGGAGGTGATGAGCGTCGTTAGAGCGGCAGCGGTTGGTCGTTGACTTCGTAGGTTGCAGATGTCGTGGAGCTCCAGACTACCTGTGTCACGAACCCGCGGCGAGCTGTCAGTAACGGAAGGTATGTAACGGGCAACTTGCAAGGCAAACACATCTGGCGTGGCCCGGAAGAGGCTGAGGTTTAAGCTGATTGGGCAAAGCTGTCTGATAGGTGGGGGTCATCGGCACGAGGCTGCGCTTTGGACGTCACTTGCTGCTTGTAACTTGTAAGTTGTCCTGGATTCTGGAAGCTTGAAGGGCCGCATGGCTCGTCATCCTCCAAGATTAAGAACCACTTGCGGCGTTGGAGCATTCGAGAAGCTGAGCTCACTTGCCGCCTGTATATCCTCTCCCTTTCGAACAATATTCAATTCCTTTCCAGAGAAAAAGTGCCCCGTCTCGATAACACACGGTATTCACGTGTACATACATACTATATCACTCACTGATCGGTCCCTTTCCCGAGCGCGTTGATAGCATCGCCGCCACTTCTCACGCCGCGCAGACCCTGTCACCCTGCCACCTGGCCTCAAACCCGTAGAGACACCACCATTACAGTTCCTTGGCCATGGCATCGCATGTTGTGGTCATAGCCGCCGACTTGCGTCGCACCACCGTCAAAGTCACGCCCGGCACCTATCTCGCCGATGTGCTGGACCAGGCTTGCAAGAAGCTCAATATCTCAAGCGACAAATACCTCTTCAAGTAAGAGACAGTCTCCTCTGCGCTCCCGGTTCTATCTTGGCGAGCTTCATCCTCTTTTATCTCTCTCCTACCCCCTTCCACGCCCATACTAATTTGTCACCCTCTCTTCTCCTAGGCATAAGCAGAGACAGGTCGATCTATCCGTCCCCTTCCGCACATCAGGCCTCATAGGCGGCGCGAAGCTCGAACTCGTCCAGCGCTCCAACACGCCTTCTGCCGTCCAGATAGCTCTTCAGATTCCGCAGCCGGAAGCCCGAGAGATTCCTGGCGGCCGTCTGATCAAGAAATTCCCTTCCGATCTGACACTATGGAAGATTATGCGCCAGTTCGAAAGCGGCGAAGCCAGCGCGGGCAAGAATATCAACATCACGGCCAGGGGGTTTGCCAGCACGACTAGTGGAAGCGGACAGTTGTATTACGAGACACCCGTGTTGAACATTATGGGTAGGGAGTTCTCAACGTTTGAAGACTTCCAGAGGACGTTGGCGCAGTTGGGTCATAATTCAGGGAATGTCTTGATTCGGCTGGGATTTCGAAGGACGGAGCAGACGCTATTTGAGGCGCTGCAGCAGATTTCACAGTCCTTTGAAGAAGCCGAGTCGCAAGAAGGCGGCGCGGCGGTAAACTCGATCTCTGACAGCGCAAGGAAAGAGGACTCGGACTTAGTAGCAGAGCAGCAACGAGACGATGCGGCAGCGGCGGCAAGCGACGCGGCAGCAGAGGGAGCTGACGCTACGGATGCTGCTTCGCGACCCGATCCCACGATAGAATCAGCAAGCCAGGAGACTGGCCCCGAAGCAACAGATGTCACCACCGATCCGACATCCTCTGCATCATCAGAGGACCCTTACCAGCCCGTCAACGTCTTCCTCGCCCCCACGGGAGCTACACCCGCCGCAGCATTAGTCCCTGCCTCCGAATCCGACTTCACGCCCACCGTCGCGCACGCACAACTCCATCAAGCACGCTTACTACAGAGCTCAAGGAACACACGCCTTCCCTCTGACAAGGAGCTCCAAGATAAAGCCGCCGCGCAGGAGGCCCGCATCGCGTCCATACAATCCGTGCTCGTCAAGGTACGCTTCCCCGATAATACGAGCAGTGAATGGCGCGCCGGGCCCTCCGAAACGGGAGCCTTTTTGTATGAAGCCGTGCGGCATGTCATGGCGGATCCGAGCCAGAAGTTCCATTTGCTCCTGTCGGGTAGCAAGACCCTTATCCAGGACAGTAGCAGCCAGGCGCACAATCTGGTCAAGACGTACAAGTTTTCTAGTAGGGTGTTGGTGAACCTGGTGTGGGAGGCTACGGTACCAGATTCGGTGCGGGAGCAGCCGTTCTTGAGGGCGAATGTGGCGATGAGGGCGCAGGAGGTCAAGGTGCCGGAGGTGACGCATGTGGAAGAGGATGTACCACAGGAGGAGGTTAAGAAGGCGGATAAGGAAGAGAGGAGCGAGAAGAGAGGGGATGGGGTGAAGAAGATTCCGAAGTGGTTAAAATTGGGCAAGAATTGATACTCAAAGGAAGAGGAGATAATGATTTTACGACGAGAGTACATAGACAAGGCAAGAGAAGCGATTGTTTTGCGGTCACTACAGTTCTCCTTTCGTGCGTGGCGCGCATCCGTCTCAAATCGAAAAAGTACACTTCATGGTCAAGATTGTTCTCCTCACACGGGACTCAGTTTGCTCAGCATGATGAGAAATCGAAAATTGGTATTATAAATAAGGACAAGACGCCGGAGTTTTGCTTCTAACTCTTGAAATCTGATACCATTTCGTGCCCCATCATCTTCACATCATTTCCATGCCACACCCTGTCACTTTTTTAGTGAGCACGGCGAGACTCGGCGATGACGCGCTGCAGCTCATCGACCTTCTTCTTGGCACGGCCAAAGGTACCGAGCTGAGATTGAGTGTAAGCGGGATGGTCAAGCAATTTTTTTCAAATGGCATTGTCCGTTGTATGCGATGTACGTACCCTCTTCTTGGCGAGCTTACGGGCACGCTTGTCCTTGGAGTTACGGAGCAACTCGATGACTCGGCGCTCGTAGGGGGCAAGACTAGTTTATGGTTGTTAGCTTTACAGTCCGTTTTAAGGATGTCATATCTCGGAGGAAGTGGTAGCAAGATGGCAGCAGAGAGGGTTCCAAAGTTGCCCGCAAAGTCCCAGCTGGTGCACAAGACCCCTTGAGAAATTGCCTGTACCATCTCGTTGCCCAATTCCCCCACACAAAGACAAAGATACGCAGGGATAGTATCCAAAATCAATCGTAAAAGCGGCTCTCAAACGTACCCGGCAACTTCCTTGACAACTTCGCGGACGAAAGCGGTGCGCTTGCTCAGGTGGCCCTTGGTACGGGACACACGGGGCTTCACGACACGGGAAGTGGTTTTCTAAAAGATTCGTTTTCCCAAAAAGAAACAGGAAAAGAAATTGGGCGGGAACATGTCAGCGTCCATCGTCTGCTTCGGCGAAAGGCACCATCTCGCGGTGGCGGAGCAGAGATCCTCCACGAGGTGAGACTGTGAACATGGCAGCACGTACGTGGCCGCGGTTCAGACCAACGGTCAGACCGGTTTTGACGGGGGCTTCCTTGGCCATCTTTGTCGAAGTTTGGCGATGGTTGTCGACTTCGGCGCTGGGCGGATGGTGGGAAGAAGAAGCCAAAGTCGGAAGTTGATCAGATTTCGTGAATTTTCGCTGGACTGGCTGCAGTGGGGCGGTGGGGCACTCCGCGACGCACACAAACTCGAACGCTGGGTGGGCAAAAAGAATTCGCTTCCTTGTGGGTCACGTGCTTAGGAGTAAGCGAGAAGTCCATTTTCCATTCTCTCGGATAGCGGGAGTACATAACTCCGAACTTCCTCGTCTCAGGTAGAGTCTAGGGTGGGGCAGCGTGCTAGACTGGATTGGATCATTGGGCATTATCCGCGTCGCGTCGCCCTCGATTGGTATGCTGCGCAAAGCAAGCACTTTACGCGTTTATTACAGGCACGACATCGCGAACCTTGGCAATGAATCAACCGAACGGCGCTGCCGCCAATGAGGCTTGCCAGCCTTCTAAGAGGCATGAAGAGTATCAGTATCTGGACTTGATTCGCGAAATACTCGACGAAGGAGAAGTTCGGCCTGATCGGTACGTTCGACGCGTCACACACTTGCATGCCTTGTCGCACGTCTCACAAGAAACTCGGCGTGCGGTGTTGTTCTGGAGCGTTTTGTTTTCTTCAAGTTTGCCGAGTGCATCTCGTACTGACGTTGATGCAGCACTGGCACTGGCACAATCAGCATCTTCGCACCAAGACCGCTCAAGTTCTCCCTCAACAGAGACGGCGTTCCCATCCTGCCGCTCCTCACCACCAAGCGCGTGTTCCTCCGTGCCGTCATTGCCGAACTGCTCTGGTTCATCGAGGGTAACACCTCATCGCTGGCTCTCAGCAGCGCGGGTGTCAAGATATGGGACGGTAACGGGTCCCGCGAGTTCCTCGACAGCCTGGGCCTCACGCACCGCGAGGTGGGAGACCTGGGACCCGTCTACGGTTTCCAATGGCGCCACTTTGGCGCAGAGTATGTGGATGCCAAGAAGGACTACAGCGGCCAGGGAATTGATCAGCTCGCCGATGTGATTGACAAGATCAAGAACAAGCCCTACGATCGAAGAATCATAATGAGTGCATGGAACGCGCGAGACTTACATCTCATGGCCCTACCGCCGTGTCATGTCTTTGCGCAGTTTTACGTATCATATCCTGGAAGACGAAGGCGAAACGGCCGCGTCCAAAAGAGCGGTACCGGCGCCGGTGCGAATGCGTCTGCAGAAAGAGAAGCAGGCGAGAATAACAACGAGAAGGGCCATCTGAATTGTCAGCTGTATCAGCGATCGTGCGATATGGGCCTAGGCGTGCCCTTCAATATTGCTAGCTACGCACTTCTCACACACATGATTGCACATGCGTGCGACTTGGTCCCCGGCAGTCTCACCCACGTCATGGGGGACGCGCATGTGTACGCGGATCACGAAGACGCCCTCAACGTGCAGCTGGAGCGCGAGCCTCGCAATTTTCCCGAGCTTGAAATCACCCGCGATAAGGGCTGCAGCATAGATGGGTGGAAGATAGAGGACTTTGTGGTTAAGGGGTATGATCCGCACAAGACTATCGCGATGAAGATGTCAGTGTAGACAGGGATCGAACACGCAGTGCTGAGAACAGAGCTGTAATTTCGACGCGCATGTAAAGTGTGCATGGAGGAGATAGATCAGGTAGACCCGGCCAAGGCAGTGCGCCATTGTTTCAGGAGGTGGAGAGCGCTTTGCTCACTGAGCAAGCCGACTCTTTTACGCCTTCTACGCCATTCTACATACATATTCGCATTGAGGCTTGAGCTCAGCCATAATGGCATGTGTTGACTCTTGAGAGCAGTCCGTCATCGTAGCGCATTGCATTTCGAGGTCAATGATAACGAATCATGGTAACGCAACCGAGGCCCGGCCCCACGATCCGCCGCCAAACATTCGCTTTCGACAGCAAAGCCTGGACCACAATCCGCACGTCTCGGGCTCTCGGTTTCTCTGTCGTTTCTCAAGATGGAGCGCTCGTGAATAAAAAACACAATGTGACGTGGCGTTCGGCCCCGGTTATGCAGTGCCTTGATAAGTTTAAGTGTGGCTGCTCATCCGCTCCGACCAAACACGCAAACAATTTAGCGCCGTTTCCAAATCTCGGAGCGGGCTGATTATGCAGGAACGGTGGACGCTCCTGGAGTCCTGGCCCCGTCCCCCCGTCAAGATGAGACGTCGGAAGATGCATATGTATGTACATACATTTCTCCATGACTTTTTTGTTCTATGTACGGAGTATGTATGTACCTGTCATGATGATGCCCCAATGACCGCCGACAGGAGACTCGTTATCTTGAACCTAGCAGAGACTGTATCGCTGTAGCCGTCAGCATGGCTCCTTTGCCCTCCTGTTTGTCCTCGCCGCAATGTGTTCTTAGACAGACAAGCAAAGGAGCCGCGCCTGTTTGCCACGGATGCTGGATCCCGGGGCAAAGGATGGATGGCAGATCATCTACGGAGTACAGATTTGTAATTACTCTAATCCTCCATCAGGTCATTCTGGCTAGCATCTAGATTTGGCATTGCCTGCCGTGGCCGATGAACCCTTATTCAAGAATCAAGCGTCAAACTGCCAATCTTGGTCCACTCAAAGTTAGGCCCAGGGGAAATCGAACTAGCGGCGGGCTCACCGCAACGATCCTTCTCAATAGCTGATCTAGCCGACGATACAGTGTCTGTATCCTTCGCGCCTTGTCTCGTCCGCGCGCCATCTAATACCCGCTCAGCAACAAGTTGGTTTGTGCTTCTGTACTACTGTCTTATACTCTGTATCGACATGCATTCATGATGGGCTTGGTGTGTTCTTTACGGTCCGGGAACGTAGATACTACGTATGTAGATGATATCATGATAATAATCAGCTACGAATACGTAGGTACATACTCTGTACATACATAGCAGGAAATAGTACCAAGTGGAGCAGCAATCAAGGTCCAGAAGAACGACGAAAAGCCAACAACGACATCTCGACCCGAAACAAGGATGATGGTCCTGGGGGTACCTCCGCGGACCAGTACCTAACCTATCTGAGTATGTAGCCGTTTCCAGACCGGGCTTGACCAAGGATTTGCCAGCCCGCTGCAGCAGTCGGGAGGTCCTCTTTCCCAGCACCGGCCGAACTACCGGTTTCAAAGTCGCCAGTCAGCATTATTACCTACTCCGTGAGTCCGTACGTACTCCGTACTATACAGGCAGAATCCGGTGGAACGGACGTGATACGGCCGTAGGGCATAGCGTGATTCTGCTATTCTCTGTGGACGCCGGAAACCCAAGGCCCAGATTCTCCCATCGCTGAGTATTTTGGTTGGTTTTACCTACTACAAGCCGGCCATGTAATTGCCGTCACGGCCTTGATAGTAGACAGTGGACACACTTGTTTGCAAGCCCTTTCTAGGGACCCCTGGCCAGTGGACGCCTCACCTCATCATGACAATATAATCTTCTTCTTTCCCCTTCAAGAGCTTCTGTCTCCTTCTTTCTCTCCCTTTTGTAGTACAATCGCTTTCATCAACACTCGTTTTTTTTTTCCTCGTCTCGTTTCTCGTATCGTTTCATTCCGTCGTTTTCGCTCGTTCCGTTGCCGCTTCCTGTCCTGGAGACAAGAGCTCGTCTTTTATATCGCTATCGCACATAACATATAACGTTGATCGATCAAAAAAAGAACTACAAAAAAATCGAATTAAGAGAAACCTTTTATATTCAGACATCATGAAGTTCAGCTCAATCCTCTTGGCTTGCGTGCCGACCGCAATGGCCGCTTCGCTCGCCTACAAGGCGCCTCCTGCGCTGCTGGCCATGGCTAAGAGAAGCCCCCAGACCTGCGTCTTGCCCGGTTCTTATCACGTCAAGAATTTTGAGGCGCATGCTCCTACCAATGGAACCAGCATGTCCTCGTACAAATTCACCTACGTCAACACTGCTTCCAACGTGACGACCAAGTGCCATTACCACAGTGGGATGAAGCCGCACACCTTGAAGGGAGGCGAAGTTGCCAACCGATTTGCTTGCAAGGACAAGAACGTCAACTTTGTCTGGACGCCTGCGCAGAACTCGATGACCATGGTCCAGAACGTCTGCCCTGACGCCAAAGGGTAAGTGCCGTGTTTATCTTCTGGTCATGTCCTTGAATCCTCATCACTCTGCCTCCCCTCTCGTCACGCGTTCACAACCTGTCTGTCATGGAATCTTCTGGTGTCAACATGTCTGACTCTGGTATAGAAAATATGAGTACGCAGCCTCTGGAAACGTCTTCATTCCCGTGAACTGTGCCTCTGGAAAGTGCCAACTCAACACACACAGTTACAACGGCACCTTCACCAAGATGGCTCCCGTGCAGCACCCGGACGTTGTGCAAAAGAAGCACAGGCGCGGCGTCGCCTGGTCTTATGATGGCTACAACTGAACGTTGCAGGCAACGACTTGATGACAAAAAACGACAAGGCCCAGCGTCTCGATGACGCGGGCAATGCCAACCGTGTGTCATTGCCACGTGGATCCCGATTGCACAGCATCAAATGGGTGAACTGGGCGAACCCAGACAGCCATGCAATGTTCTTTCCTGTATCCCGCGAGGCACGCCTTGATGTTGTTCTAATTAATGCGCAGTGTCTCCGGCTGCTACTCGAAAGACGCATGTTGTCGACTTGCTATCGAGAGGGGAAAACAAGGGAGGCATGTTGCACAGCTGCAGTTGTACATAATGGGATGCACAGGCATGTGTCCTCGGAATGAAAGCAAAAAGTTAATGTCATCTTTAAAACTTAAATGAGGGGCTAGGATTCTCCACCTTAATATTGTTCCTCAAGTTCTTGTTTGCCCTTCGTGCATGTACAGTACCATCATCTTCGTTCCACAGCTTTTCAATGACGATGCTCATGCAACACAAAATAGTCAGCAGAGCAGGCCCTAGGTATGTTCAGAGTCAAGACTCAACACCAACAAACAAGTCATCCTTCCAAGTCGAAGCATTCAAGTCTTTTCCACTGCAATCGGACGCTTAGTATTTATTATATGTACTCGATCTTACATACCTGTTGCCTTTCTGCTACCTATCTTCTGGTCCAGCGTGGCAAGGTGCAACAGCGCCGTTCATGTTCCGTGCCGCTTCCGGATAGCGCTAACGGAAACTACAACGCCGTACCCCGCCCCATCGACTCGACTTGGTCTGCCTGGCTCAGTGCTGACTGCAACATTCCTGTGAATCCTGTCCCTCGACAAAGTCTCTTTTGAGTCTGGTGGTGCTGCCCTGGAGGCTGGTGGTATTCGCCCTGGATGGTGTCTGCCCTAGTGGTATTTGATCATCATCGATTCAGGTCTTGACTCTTCCGTGAAAGACTCTTACTTTCCTCGTGTTCTGCATTCGCAAACAAAAGCTGGAATCCTTTACTTGGGCGGCGCACATAAGGCGGAAGGGTGCGTCTTGTACACCGGGACTGTTCAGCACGATAGTATGCGCGGCGATTGAATGACGACCACGTCAAGGGGGCTGCGTTGGCCCTTGAGAGCTTCGACGACATAGCTTTCCAAGTATCGGGATTGAGAGTCTGGGATATATCACATACCGGCTGACCTACCCCGTGCCGTGCATGGAATTTCGAAACGTCTTACTACGGCCGGCTACACCATTTTGCTTCTTTGTTCTTTTTTATCTACAACTTTAGCATACAGACGATATCTGTCTTCTCTACGGCTCTACCGTCCTTTCACGCGCTTCACACAACTTCTGTTCGGAGGGGCCCTTTCACCAAAACCTCACGATGAGGCCGTCACTCTGCAGGACGTTGATAGCCCATGCCCTGCTTTTCTGTCAAACGGTCTCCTCAGAGAGAGAAATGCACTATGTTCAGCCACAGGCACTCGATCAAGCGAGGATGAGCCCTCCATCGCCATCAACAAGCGGTATATCAACGTCGTTGTTCGCCGAGCTCGAACGGCTGGCCCGACTGGTGGATATCTCTTACTGCGTCGGCAACACTGGTGTGCGCAAGCCGTTTGAGTGTCTCTCTCGATGCAACGAATTCCCTGGACTAGCTCTGGAAACCACCTGGAGCACGGGTTTCCTCATGGGTGATAGCTGCGGATATATCGCCCTGGATCACGGGCATACTCCCAGCAAAAGCGCACGATTCCGCGGCGACGATCGGCCAAAAACGAAGGAGGGATCGATCCTGGTTGCCTTCAGGGGCACATATAGCATTACCAACACCATCGTCGATCTGAGCACTGTGCCGCAGAAGTATGTGCCCTACCCGGCTCCCGGCGACGACGGTGACGACGACAATGAGGAGCAGCAGGAGGAGGGGCCACACGTTCAAGGACCAAAATGCGACAACTGCACCGTCCACATGGGCTTCTTGCAATCCTGGCAACTAGCCCGCGACACAGTCATCCCAAAACTCAAAGCCCTCAAGAAGGAATACCCGTCCTACCAAGTACAGCTGGTAGGGCACAGCCTCGGCGGAGCCGTCGCCTGCCTCGCAGCCCTAGAGCTCAAGCTCTCCCTCGGCTGGGACGACCTCCTCGTCACCACATTCGGCGAGCCGCGCCTAGGAAACTACCATCTCGCGCGGTACATCGACACGGCCTTCTCCCTCGACGACACAGCCCATCCAGAAGGTCGGTCGTACCGGCGCGTGACGCACAATAACGACCCGGTGCCGCTGCTGCCCCTGGAAGAATGGGGGTATAGGTCCCACGCGGGGGAGGTGTACATTGCGAAGCAAGACCTGCAGCCCTCGGAAGCGGATGTGCGGACCTGTGTGGGAGATGCGGACCCGGAGTGCAGTGCGGGTGCTGCGGCGTCGTTGCTGGGTGGTGTGCGTCGTTTGCTGCACTTTGCGATCTCGTCGGGGTCTGTGGAGGAGTATGTTGCTGCGAGGAGGTTGCCTATTCGTCTGGGGCTGTGGAGGCTGTTCTTTGCGCATCGGGATTATTTCTGGAGGCTGGGGTTGTGTGTTCCGGGGGGAGATCCTGCGAATTGGGATAGTGATGATGAGGATGTTGGGGAGTTGTAGGACTCTTGGAATACTTTGTTTGGGTGGTTAGTGGAGTTTGGGGTGCATTGGGTATGACTATGGACTGGTGGGTGTATTGGATTTAGTCTTGGGGGTTTATTCTTTCTGTTCATGGTCACTTCAATGGGACAGGCGTATGCAGATATCCTTTAGTTAAGCTCGCAAATTGTCTATGTAAGAGGAACTAACTGTCGCGGCTGGGAGAGTATGGTGATTTGGCGGTGCCTTCACAGCACAGTAACATGCTTTTCATTTGGTCCCATGACTCCCATCCCGCACTCTACAGGCTCATGATTTCTTCGACACAGCATCGCCGTAGCAGCCGCGGAGACGGGACTTGGGCGAACGGTATACAAAGTCGTTCCGGCTCGATCTCTTCGCCATGCCAGCAAGCTTAAATGTATGTACATATGTATATATGTGTCTTTGCCACTAGGGTAGGTGCACATGGAATTACCCACCAGTGATCACCAACGTCTTCTACTCCATAGGAGAACTGGCAAACTTTACCAGATGTTCCTATGTAGGCATGTACATATACTGTATGTATGTACCTCGATATTAACGTCGGGATTGCTAGTTTAATACGACCGTGAAAGTGCAATCTACAAATCAAGTACATACACACCACAACAACTAGGTAGCCTCGCTTCATTTCGCAGTGCGGATCTTCGGCAGCGCGAGCTTGAAATGAGATTGGCTACTCCGTAAAAGGCTAGGTACATAGCAGGGAAAAAAGGCAAAGTGTCACGTGTACGGTGTGGTGTTCGTATTGTCATAGCCGGAGGGATTATGGCGGAACTGGCATCACGGCCAACAAGAAATTTGAACACCCTCTCTCATCTTCTCTCCGTCGAAGAAATCAAGTATGTACTCCGTACATATCGAGTGAAAAAGGGGCGGCCTGCTGAAGGGGCGTCATCATTCATGAAGTTGGTGAGAACAACAGGGGCGAATGCAGGCGGGTGGAGGCGGAATGGCTGGCTCTTCTTGGGCAATGGGAGACGAGATTTGAGCCGGTATGAACCCGTCACGTGTGTGGCCGGTTGTTGGTCGATCTTATCGTGCTTGTTGAAAGTGCGAAACTCGAGGGGAGTCAGTCAACATGTTGGCTGCCTATTGCACGCAGAGACTTCGCTGCAATACCTAACGCAATCGAATATGTACACGGTACACCTATATAAGCGCATGTAAGGAAATGGGAAGGCCCGAGAGGTATGTATGCGCGGGAAGCTTGAGATCTGGTGCTGACAATTCACAAATTATTGTCGCCATGCTCTCGCTCGAACCGGACCCCGCACATGCACGCTGCAATGACACGGTTTGATCTGGAAAGTCTGTTTGTTGGAACTTGGAACTTGGGCCGCAGCTTCTCTCCACTGCCTACCTACTGCAAGGAGGCAGCTTGAGCAAGTGGTGGCAGCCCTCACCAGAATCGCCACATGGTGTTGGCACAGTGGTCGACTGCACGGAGGCCTTCTGCAGGTGTCCGAGCCGCTTGCGTCGCGTCGATCGTCGATCGTTGATGATGGCCCAAGAGATGTCCTTGCCATCCGCCATCCATGATCCATTACATACTCCCGATGGCCCAGCCCGTTGGCGCCCGTCACAACCCCAGCCCAGCTTCAGCAGTGTCCACGCGGTGCTCACGGCTGTGGTTGCCCGGTAATCTGGTGGTCAGGGCTGACGCCGGCCAAGCTGTTCTCCTGAGTCCTGACTTCTGAGAGCTCCTTGGAGGCTGGAAGGCAGGTTATTCGTAGGTGAGTTCATAGGTGAGTTCGTAGGTACATACGGAGTAGGTATACATACATACATATACCTAGGTACCTAGGCCAGTGGCTGCTCATCTGCACCACCGACTTTTTCTCGATCCTCCGGCACTTTCACGGCCGCTGGTTGGCTGCCGTTCGTTCATTGTGGAAGCTCAGAGAACAAAAGCAGAGAGGGGCCCAGCCGCCAGAGCCACGACAGCCTCAGACAGGTGACGAAGCGCTGGATCTGAAGTGATACGGAGTACACATGACCAGGCGTCAAAGTCCACGAGGCAGCGCAAGAGGCGTGGCCATGTAGACTCCCGCTGCGGCAATGAGCCCCGATTGCAGATTGTCGCTGTTGTTGAACAATGAGTAATAAGCGTCCAAATGCGGGCCGCGGGAATTTGGAGAAGTTTCACTTTGGCCTTCCACTTGCGCAGACTCCAGACTCCAGACTCCAGAGCGACCAGTCGACGACAAAGGGATTTCCCCGCCCAGGGCTTACTGGACAGTGGAGACAGAGTTCAAGGGCCCAAAGAGGCCAATGGCGGGGCGGCCTTGGTTCGTGGAAGCCGCAGATGAAGCGCCTGCGCCACATCGGCTGTGCCGCTTTAGCCACGGGCTGCATCGGCCACGCGCTTGGCCTGAGGCTGGGTGCCCCCTTCTGGACTCCCCTTCTGGGCCTTCTGGACTTGCCCACTGATGAGTCCTGAGTCCTGACCACTGTCCACTGACGGCCCATTGGGGCTGCTCGGCTGCAGCGCTGCACGCAACGCAGCTCCGCCTCAAAGCCTACCAGGTAGTCAAAGGGTCCCCCAAATCAGTCCAGCCAGCAGCGTCCAGCGCTCAGCTCAGCACCCAGCAGCCAAAACCGGCCAAATCTCGTGCATCCACAATCAAAATATAAACACCCACCCCCTCATCTCGCCTCGTCAACGCCTTATCTGCAGATCTCCCGCCGGATTCGATTCTTCTCAACTCTTCTCCCAAACCATCGCTCCCGACTTCTCCCCAACTACTTCGATACTTATCAACCTCTGCACGTACCGAACACACAATGGCTTCCGAGGTATGTCTCTCCCTGATCCGCTACTAAACCCCCCTCCTTCATTTCTGCACCAACCACCACCACCCGTTGCCGTTGCCGCTGCCGTTGCCGTTGCCGTTGCCATCATGTCGCCTGTTGCATTGATGTGCTGGCAATGGCCTCTGCCTTGCTGTGGCTTTCTCTGTATGGAATCTTGCGGCCTCCAAGTCGGCGGGACGGTCGTCAGGAACATGGAAACCGCTGCAATCGTTTTGCTCCTGAATGAACGCCCATGACTCGTCCCGCACCCCCTCACCTCGCCGTGCCGCTCACCACCACGTCTCCCCGCTGTTGTTCAAAAGAAGCAGAAACTTGCCCGATGCTAATCATGATCACTGTCTGTAGCGCGAAAGGTTCGTCTATTTCGACCTAGTCCCGAATTCCACCCTCCCCCGTCAATCAAGTCGAATCTTTGTTGTCCTTCCTTCTGTGAACCGAGTCGAAAACCAAAATGCTGACATCTCCTTGTACTCATAGCAAAACCTTCCTCGCCCGCCTTTGCGAGCAGGCTGAGCGGTATGACGAGATGGTCACCTACATGAAGGAAGTGGCCAAGCTCGGTGGTGAGCTCACTGTTGATGAGCGTAACTTGCTCAGCGTCGCCTACAAAAATGTTGTTGGCACCCGCCGTGCCTCCTGGCGCATTATCTCCTCCATCGAGCAGAAGGAGGAGTCCAAGGGTTCGGACAAGCACCTGCCCACCATCAAGGAGTACCGATCCAAGATCGAGCTCGAGCTGGAGAAGGTGTGCGAGGATGTGCTGAACGTCCTCGACGAGGCTCTCATTCCCAACGCCGCCTCTGGCGAGTCCAAGGTGTTTTACCACAAGATGTGCGTTCCCAGATGCCCAAGATGATCACCTATCCAACATGGATGTGGTTTTACTTGGTACGTAGACTGACAAGTTGTGCAGGAAGGGTGACTACCACCGATATCTTGCCGAGTTCGCTTCTGGCGAGAAGCGCAAGGGTGCCGCCACCGCTGCCCACGAGGCTTACAAGGTTAGTGCACTGTCGCGACCGAACCATGAGAAGCAACGTGCTGGACACCAGCTGTTGGCCGCGCGAATCCGCGAATACCGAGTGCGTTGAAGTAGCTAGGATCATCGAGACTAATGCAAAGTGCTTTTTCAGAATGCCACGGACGTTGCGCAAACTGATCTTACCCCCACGCATCCCATCCGCCTGGGTCTTGCGCTCAACTTCTCAGTCTTTTACTACGAGATCTTGAACTCACCCGATCGGGCTTGCCACCTTGCCAAGCAGGCCTTTGACGACGCCATTGCCGAGCTTGACTCGCTCTCCGAGGAATCCTACCGCGACAGCACTCTTATCATGCAGCTGCTTCGCGACAACCTGACGTTGTGGACCTCATCCGACAACGCCGAGGCCGAGCTTCTCGGCTCCGGTGATGCTCCCAAGGAGGGCGATGGCGCCGTTGTGGATTCGACCGAGAAGCCTGCTGAGGAGGAGACCAAGGCCGAGGAGCCCGCTGCCGAGGAGCCCGCCAACTAGACCGTTTTTGTTTGATATCCTCCGACATCATTCATGGCCATCTCGGCCAAATGGTGCCGAGAGGCCATGTTTGGGCCGACTTGCTCCTTGCGCGTGTGAAGGAGGAAAAAAAAAAGTTCTTTACGCTATGCGCATGAGCAACTGAATTGTGTTTCTAGGGGCTGGCGAGGCAGGTGGTATAACGCCGGTGCGCAGATGCGATGGTCTTGGGTGTTCGACTTTTGTTGTCCTTTTATTTTTTTTCCTCGTTTTTCTTCGTCTTTCTATTATCGTATAACGGCAAACGGAGAGGATGGGGTCATGGTGGTCCTCTTAATCGACTAGGGAGAATGGAAGTTACCATGTCACGAGTTGGCCGCGTGCGTCTTTTTATTCTGTTACCCCCCCTGCGTTGTGGGCCAAATGGCTGCTTGGCTGGTGTTTTTGTAAAGAGGCCCTCTATTCCCCGTTGCTTTTTTCTTTGCAACGAGAGGGGTGAGGATCACCGCGGGTGCTTTGTCAATATGTGCCCTTTCCATTCGATGGCCTTTCTCGCAGATGAATTCCTCACGCCCCACCGAGAGTTGGTCTCGTCTAGGTGTTTTTCTTTTTCTTTTATAACTACGCTTTTTTTCATGTGGTTTCTCATTGTTCTCATATGAGATTCCCGGGAGGGGGCTATTCTTTACCATCACAGAAAGTGGAACAATGCAAAAATCGCTGATTCCCTTTTTTTCGTTTTCGCTTTGTTGCACTGCACGTTCTTAGCCTCGCTTTCTAATCACATGCCCCCTCCTCTCCTCTCCTCTCTCTGTCTCTCTCGGATCGGGCTTGGCTGCTGGTTGGTATGCTCACAAGGCCCTTCCTTGCTGGCCCTTTGCTAAACTGCTGAACTGCAGCAATGGGGGAAATGTACTGCGTACTGCGTACTTGCCTTCCCCTAGGACAGGAGATGAGGTGAAGAAGGATAAAAGATAGAGGTCGGAAGGCTTGAGCTTCATCTGCTAGGTATCCCTACCTGTGCTGTTGCCCCTCTTTACAAAATATATATATATCTACATGCATAACTTACATATATATTGTCTCTTGTGTACATACACACCTCCCTGGCTTGGTGCTGGAAACGCCTGGCTAGAACATGATGGCACTGTGCAGAGGATAGGCTGTCGAACGAAGGGATATACCTAGATTTGTATCTTTTTGTTACTCAAGAGCGGTTCTCGTGTTGTGCCTGATGTGGGATGCGTCCATGTGCTGGCTATGTAGTGCATTAGTATTGGTAAGAAGAAGGGAAAAGAGGGAAAACTAAAAGGGAGAAAGGGGGGTTACCTCCCCTCCGTATGTACAGAGGGAAGTGCTGGTTTTCAATGTTGATAACTTGATTGTACTTCACACACAGGACAGCGGCATAGGAAAAGACTGCCAGTATAGGAGAACTACAATGAGAACGGCATGTCTAAGCTACCTAACCTTATCTAGCCAGATTGGCCGATGTCTGCCAGTGATCACGGGTAGCCGGTAGGGCAAGCAAGGCAAAAGGAATATCCAGATTCCTCGAGGAGCAAGACAAATAAGCCCAGGACGTTGCGGACTACATACTACAGAGCTCCAAGAAAGAAAGCAGACCCGTCCCCCAGGTACTGTTTTCACGGAATGATACGATTGAGCGTGAAGTCCTTACCCGACGAGGCCATACCAGGGATGATGGACCTGCAAAGTTGATCCCCAAGAAGGACCGGTATCCTATCCCGAACGGCGAATACCATACCGCGCCGAGAGCACTTCGTATCACCCACCACCATTGAGCAAACTAGATGAGGGCTCTGGGAGGGCCACGGAGGAGAAGCCGACTTTGAATTGCTCAACTCGACTCGGGTCTACGGCTGCGCTACATAAATATGCGTTTTGTCGCCAACGGCTCATTCGCGAACAACAGAGAGGTAAGCTCCCAGATTGGATTTGTCGTGATTCTTGGTCGATCTATATGCGATGATTTCAACAGTTCAATGAAGAACTTTCCGCTTATCATTGCATGAACCCTTTTGCTCGTTGCAGGAATTACACGGTATACCGCATTGCCATGCCAATCTCCAGACTCTGGGAGACTCCTATCTTTGTTGTTTCGCGAACGAGGCGTCAATGTACCTATACATATAGCGTAGCCACAGGTACAAATGTACTTATTACTTGCTTGTGCTTGAGGCCTGGCCCCTCGCCTCGTTCGTTCTTCATGTGCCAATCCAGTCGTTTGTTTGTTGGTTAGTTCCTTCAACGTCGTCGGATTTTCTGCTTTGCGCGGCCGACCGATGGAAAAGGTCAAAGGCTGCTTTGGGTTGGTTGACAAACACTGGCAGCAAGATATGTAGATAGATATGCACCTTTGCGCCCTTTTTTGCTCGACATTGTATTGCTGTCTCATGCTGCTTTAAAAAAAATAGCGTTGTAAAGATAATTACTCCGTAGAGAAGGGCTGGGGCTGGGAGGGTTTCGGAGCAGCTGTCTCCGTGGCAAAAGGAAAGGCCACAAAGCCAATGCTCGACGCCATCACTCTATATTAGATACCTGGTATGTACTGGTTCGCAGACGCATCTGGAGTCCTGGACCAGTACGGAATACGTAAAAGAGCCGCGCGGACCTGATGGGACCTCGTGGTCTCGTGTGGCCGTCTCACGTCGCATTGCCTTGAATATTGGCTCGTCATCTTTCGTTTCTTTTTTTTCTTTTGCTGTCACGCGAGGCTGGAACCACGGCATCTTCCATTGCAGACATGGTCACGACTCACGCTCCTCACAACTTCTTCTCGAGTGTTCCGAAGTCGGAGACCCTCAGACTGATCAGTGATCACAAGCGCCATCTGGCCCTTCTGGTACATAGTCGCTCCATAGTACCTAGGTGTGCAAGAAAGATTCACTCCTGGTCTCACAAAGATCCTACTTCAGCACAAGTGCGTGTATATTACACCTTATCAACGCCATGATATGTAATGGCTTACACGGTGAAGCGTGCTAAAAAGGCCAACACACATGGCGTGCTAATTGAACATGATGCGTGCAGTAAAACATGGACTGCGCCTGCCAAGCCCGACTCCATAACCAGAACGCTGCATGTGGGAAACTAACGCTAAATATCCACTGCGAAGATAGATTGTGTGTGAAAATGAAAGACGCGAATACATGCGGAAAGAGATTCAATGCCAAATTCGTCGTCACCGCCCTGTTGCTTGTCCTGTCCTAACCGGTAGGCTGTGTTCCAAAATTGCGTAGGGGGAGGGGGATATTATATAGAAGAGTTCGTTACTGTGCCATGAAGAACGCTCATTAGATAGTTGACTCCTTCTCTTTTGGCTCGCGTCGAGATGACTGTGTGTGTGCTCCAGTATCCAGAGCGGTAGAGAATTTGTCAATTGCAGTAAAATCTTGTTTCTCTCTGTGCTGGTTCGAAAATGTCGTTGGGACTGTTGTTGTAGTGGCTGGTAGTTGTGTGCTCGCAATCGCATTCGGAGTTGTGATTGTGGTGATTGATGATAGATATAGATGTAGATGTCGTTGTTCATGACTACAGCTCCAGCAGCCGAGCAGCCCGTTCCAAACGCTCCCGCTTCTCTCGCAAGCCCCCTCGCGCATGACTGCTCTCCTCGTCCCCCATATCCAGATCCAGGCCACGCTGCTCCGTAGCCATCACGCCACGGGCATCAGCCGGTGGAGGCACGCGATACATGGCTGTCCGCGTCATATGCTCCCGCTGGAACATGTCATCGCCCATGCTGCCGAATCGTCCCCCCGAGAGACGCCGGGTGAGGCGACGCCAGAAGCGCCGCCCGCGGGCTATCACGGCACTGCGTGACGACGAGCGCCCGGCCGAGGAGTGCCCATCGGAGAGTGAGGCTGTGTGGCCGGTGGAACTGGCGGCAGACGACGCCGCATCGTCAACGGCAGAGGCCACTTCGGACCGCCAGATCATGATGCGGTTCTGCGTCGAGGCAGATATGGTCCTCGATGGTGTGGCCATTGTGTGAAAAAGAAGGTGTGAATGTGACAGACACAGAGGCGGGATTCTCGACGGCGCGGAGGACAACAAGTCTCAACTCAAAGAAACATGAATGAAAAACCGTGGTGAGCACGGTGAAAAGATTGGGCGCCTCGACGATTGAAGCTCGTCACCCTTTTCCCGCTGCCAAGGGGGGAATACGGGCGAAGAAGTGATCCAAGCTTGAGAAGATGATGCGATGCTATCACGGACTAGTTAGCAGCTGCGGCTAGTCTAGTCTAGTCTGGTGGGGGTCCACGAAGTGCGTTATCTTGATTGTCGAGGACTCGAGATGGGTATACATATGTAGGTAGGTATGGTATGTATGTAGGTATTGTGTAATTTGTTTTAGGGTTGTTCTAGCGATTTAGTTTCCCAGTTCTAATTTTTTTCTTTTCAAAGTTTTTCTCTTGGCTTCTTCTCTCTTTCTCAAACGAGGCACCCTCAAGGTTCTCCCCACAGCGGAATATTGCGTGACGAGTTCCTCCTCCAGGCTCCGGTGTTGCAAAGAGGGCCCTGCTGGCGCACCCCCCGGTCTGATCAACGGGAGGAAGACGAAGTGTACGGAGTAGGTTGTACGGAGTACGGAGTATTGAAGTTTTGAAAGGGCCAAGACTGTTCAAGAAGCAAAACACTGAAAAAGGAAATCTATCATGTACGGTTTTTGCTTTGTTAGGTATCTTTCTCTTCTTCGCGGGCCGTCCCTGAAGAAAGCACCATGCACGCGACTTCTCGAATGGAGCTTGCCTGCGATGGGGTTAAGGCTTTTTCGGAGGAATGGCGGTGTGTGGACAAGGGGTTGAGGCGCCGTCGTCGTCCTGTAAAGACTCGAGAGTCGAGAGTCGAGAGGAAGCGGGAAGGATTATGGGACGTTAATTTGTCGTCCCTGTTTGGTCCAGATGAAGGCAGGGGGGTCGCGTAGGCGAGACGAACGACGGGAGAGAATGAGATGCTACTTTTGGCGTTGTGTTGTGTTCTGGACCGCCACTGGGGCGTTATTGAAGAATGCCAGTTCGCTGTTCAATTGACCATGATTGAAGGAAGTGAAAGAGAAGTGGCAGCTACATGTATGTAATACAACTTCATATCGAATGACATGTGCTCAGCAACCAAGTCGGCTTTGGGGTTCGTTGACGGAATGATACATTAGGTACATATGTACCTGGTACGGAGCATCTAAGGTCCCGGCTTTTGACTGGACGAACGCACGGCAGAGAGTGGGGGATTTGAGTTCGGCAGCGGTGTGGTGTCAGGGGCCTCTGATTGGTTGTTTGTTTTGGGAGAATGCGCAACTCGAGCAAGTTACCTACCTAATCTCTGTACGGAGTATGTAGACTGTACTCCGTACTCCGTACGGAGCAATGCATTCTTCCTCTGCGTTCTGCTCCCGAGTTCTGCTATTTGGACTGTTCATGAGCTTCGTCGACTTTACTCGTTGCCGCAAGCTATCTAGGTGGTCGAAGTGCGTGCCATCTGCATCAAGGCTTTTTTCTTCTCCATGTGGCTCGCTGTCTAACCTCTCCGTATACCCGTCTTAGTACTTACCGTCCTGAGCCGGCTACCTACAGGCTAGGTACATGCACAAATCTTGGACCTGCCAAGAAGATACGAGTCAACACCATTCCCGCTTGCTTCATGCTTTGGCACTCGGCATGAATTGTGCCCGATAACGCGGCCCGGAGGCTACACAGAGCAACCGCTTACTCCGTACGTGGTGTCGCCAGGCCTAGGAGATTCTCTGCGCCTCTATCTACGGAGTACTCCTGATGTTCGAGAAGACAGGCAATGCCACGTACCGACACGCTTCAAAGCAACGGGGCCATCACATCTCACAAGTCGCGTAACCGAGATTCGGGAATCGAAAATTGAAAATGAAACGTCCGACGTCGTCAAACTCGAGGTGTATGTACATATCTAGTAGTAAGTACATACCTAATGTATGTATGTACCTAGGTGCCTATGTACATATGTAGGTATGTATCGCAAACGCTACACAGGTACAGAGGTACCTAAGGTAGCGAGGTCCCACATCGCGCATGTTGCCTGCCCAGGGGGGCCAGTGCCCACTGCCCGATGGAAGCTCGGGGCTGGAAAACTTGTATGTAAGCGCATCTCGGCAGGACAGGCCGGCCACCCAGCAACGGCAACGTCCACAGCATCAATCATGAACTAGAAGTTAGAACGACCGCCGGCCTCTGGTGCCTGGCGGCGACTTCTTATGTACTCCGTACGGGTGGCAGCCTCCTCGTGCTTGGACAGTGGACACAGAAGGAAGTATGTACATACACACGGAGTACATACGTAGAACTACCTGTGCTATCCGCCTATGTACTCCTCCTCGCATGGCAATGTTTCTACACATGTACATACATACATACTCGTAGTCACCTAGGCAGGCAGGTAGATATCGCACCGCTGCTCTGCGGCATAACGCCAGTAAATAACCAACCACCCGTTGACTCATCAAGTCTATGCTCGCGAACTCGGCTTCAGAGCCTCCCATCCCCCCATAACCTCCTCCCCGCCCTCATCAACCTGCGCATCCAGCAAGTCCACCAACGCACCTCCCGGCCCCTGTCTCTGCTTCTGCTGCTGCTGCTTCTGCTGGTGCCCGTGGAGGCCTACTGCAGGTTGGAGATGGTTCCGTGCATACGGTCCCCCTTTTGCTGCCCCGGGCAATTGTCCAGCTAATTGCGATTGCTGCTGTGCTACCCCAACTGGTTTTCGAGGTGTATTCCCCGCTGTTGCGAGAGCCAAACGGTTAGACAGCAAGGAGGGCGAGGGCGAGGGCGAGGGCGATGGCGAGGGCGATCCCGTAGCAAGGTGTGCGGGCTTCTTGCCCACCGGGGGAGGCGACTTGCCGGTCTTGCTACTACTTTTGCTCGTGAGCTGCTGAGACAGTTGTGATAGCTGCGATGTCGTCGATGCTGCCGTAGATGCTATTCTAGGTGCTGTCGCTGTGGACACTGCCGCCGCGGAGAAAGGCGTCATTGGTACATACGGCAGAGTTTGTGTTCTGGTGAGATTGGCGCCTGAAAAGGACGTCGGCCCCGAGGAATTTGGTTTGGGCGAAACGGCGGTATGTCTTCGTGGTGGCGGTAGAGGAGGAGGCGCCGATGCTGTATTGGAGTGGCTCTCGAACAATGTCATGCTCTGGCCATTGGCGTCGTCGTGGTCGTGTACTCTCAGCCTGCCAACCTGGGCTGGTAGTTTCGCGGCATCGTACGGCGGGGGCAGCTTCTTCCTTGGAATATGCTGCTGAGATAGTCCCTGTCTTGAAGATGCCAGCGCTGCCATGGGATGCAAGACATTTTCGTATGGCGAGCTCGATAGGCTGGAATTGGAATACCCAGTCGAGTGCCTCGGCGTCGACACCGATACCCAATCTGGCTCATCTGTCAGGCCAAATGGATTGGACGGCCGGCGTGGATTCAAGGCCATGGGCAGACCATCCCGCCCGTTGGGCACCGCCATCTGCGCCCTCGCGGGTTGTCCATTGTCCAGCCACCACTTGTGACGGTCAGAGCTGGCGGGCGGCAGACCGGGCTCGATGGAGTCATATCCAATGAGGTCCCCATCGTCGGAGTCCTCGCCCTGGCCAAGATGGGCTGTTGCGTCGCCGACGTCTGCCTTGCGGCGTTGGTAGAGCTCTCGGCTGATGGTCTCGCGGGTTTCCTCGTCGACAATGTTGACTCGGCACTCGAAGGTGGCGTATACAGGACGATGATCCGAGAAGCGAAGGGGTGCGGAGTCATAAGATAGTTGTCGTAGAATGGAGCCTTTTCTGAGGATGCGGTCTGTCCATGCTGGAATCCTGGCTTTTTCACTGCAAATTCGTTAATAATCTATTGACGGAGCAGTGTCATCGAGGCCCCTTGTATTTCTTCTGGTACTCCTCATCGTCTTCGTCTCCTTCTCCGTTCTCTCCATTCTAACCATAGTTCATCCACAAACAAAAAAAAGCCAACGATGGAGAAAAACCTCATGAGGAGAAAGGCTCAAAGAGACTTACGAGCTATCATAGTTGTCGGTCCCGACATCAAACTTGTACGTCGGCATAAACCCAATCCGAGCTTCCGAATAAAACGGAAACGCCAACCCCGCCACCATTTGCAAGTTGAGCTGGTCATTCTCATATAGCGAGGCCAAATCTCGTTTGTTGACGAGCGCCTTGGCCGTTTCGAGGCCCAGACCTATGCGGTAGTTGAAATCTCCCATCCAGAGTATGGCGTCTGTTTCAGGCAATGTCAGCTCATTTACTCCCGCTGTACTTCTTCTTTTTGTTTTATTACTTTTCCCTTTTTTCCATCCCGTAGGTGTAACATTTTGAACGACGGGGACGGGTAACTTACCGTGATCCTCGATGCCTCTGTTCCTCTGGAACCGTAAACCATGATGAATCGTAGCATAATCTCTATTCCTCTCCTCATAATTGGAAAACCCCGCCGCCAAATGCGCCGTCACAAAGCAAATATGCGTGTTCGCATAATCAAATCGAATCGCCACGGCGCCTTTATTCCCAGCCATGTTCGATAGACCCGTCTTCTTAACACTGCCTTCCACGTTCTTGATGTGCTTTAATCGCGACGTCTTGACAAAGATGCACAGCGCCGCTCCGACGAGCTGCCCGCTCCGCAGGAGGACATAGCGCTCGCCGGCTAGACTGGCTTGCCGCTGGTTGAGGGCACGCTTCACGGCTTCTTCCCACATGTGCTTGCGTGAAGGGTCGCTGTTCATGATTTGCTGCGGGCTGAGTTCGACGATTTCTTGGAAAGCGACGGCGTAGATGTCTGGCTGCTCTACGCCGCCTGTGGAGGAGGAACCTGCGGAAGCTCCAAACAACCACGGCGATAGGTCGTGGTCGATGCCGTCGGTCCTACCGTTTAGGTTAAAGGTTCCGGTCCAGATGGTAATTGTGTCGGAGGAGGTAAACTCGTCGCTGCGCTTGGCTAGTTCCACGGAGACGAAATCGCTAATGGGATCGAAGAGGTGCACGGGAGGTTGCTGGATTAGTCTGCCGAGAAGCATGTCAATCGTGACTTGTCTCGACGGATCGATGAAGTTGTTGTGGTAGATGCGTTGTACTGATTTGCGCATGTCAGCCATGGCTCCCGCCAGGGACATCTTGCCGTGGCGTGTAAACGACGTCTTGAGCGCGCCGGTGCCGGCATAAATCTTGGACAATGAGTCGCCGTTGTCTGCCCAGAGGCTAGAATGCCGCATCCAGAAGTCCGACGTGGCAAATTCGCCTCTGTGCGTGAGGAACGCCTCGACGGCCATTTGCGAAATGATTGTTTGAATGAGGTTCGTTCGATCTAGGCAGTCTAGACAGTTGGTGCGGAAGATGCCATCTTGCTGCAGCACGACAACCATTCGTTTCATATCAGTCCCGAGTTCTGCCGAGTCGTCGTCTGTCTCCTCGGCCAGAAAATACGCAAAGCTGTCGGTCGAGGCTTCGGTATGTCGTCGAATATCTTTGGCAGCCTCGTACCCAGCGGGACCCTTTGTCTCGGCGTGGAAATCATAGTGGGTTTCTTTGAGCAAAGCATGCTCAGCAGAGCTGCTTTCCGACTGGCTGTATGGACAGCGATGTATGGCATGACGATAAAGGTCGCTCAGTTCCACTTCGGCCGGTTTCGTATCGCTCAGGAGGTTGATGATGTGGACGGCGCCGTATATCTGCTCCAGGTCCTCGATATGCTTGTCGAAGGCGGGCTGCGTCCCTTCTTTAGACCGAGTGACGGTTATTTTCTGCCGGCCGGGCAGCAGGTCGGCGGCCTGTTCCCAAAACACGGGAACAGAGCCGCGGACTTGCACGTAAGAGAACAAGGTTCCTGCTGGACTGCAGAATATAGTCTCCGTCTCGACAAAGTTGGCCACGTTACCATCGTCATCGATGCCGCGAGAGTTGAACCGAGTTCCTGCGCGGCGGCAGGACAGCCGGGATATCAGGCTGAAATACGATGGCATCCCGTTGCCGGTCTTCCTCGGCTGCCGAATGGGAGACGCATTCTGTGGGATGGTCATGGTCTTGCAGAATCCCCGTGTGGCGGATGTGAGGATGCGCGACGAGTCCAGTGCTTCTCTTTCAGGTGGCATCAGGCGAGACCGGAACTCTACCAGTGGTCGGATCATAAAGGAGTTCCATAGGTATGTATCGTCAAAGTTGTCTATATCGAACGAGTTGGAGTTGATGGACCTGCAGGAAGGATGTTAGCTCGAAGTCGATGCCCAAAAATTGATTAGAGCTCGACATGTAGATACTGACCTGTCCTGTAACCTGTTGGTCAAGTCAAAGTCGGTACTGTAGTAGAACGACCCGTTGCTTAAAAGCTTTCGCAGCTCACGACACGGATGCTCCACGGACACCTCTCGTCGACCGAGACTCTGCCCATAGCCTGACTGGCCGCTCAACGTCGACGAAGCATCGGAAACATCAGCCTCATCCAGCGGCACCACATCATCGTAGTCTGCGCTGCTTAAGCAGTAAAAATCGACCGTCGAAATCTTCTCGACCGTCTCGCCCGGTCGCACGGTCGCAGCCCGAATGGCGCGCGTGATAACAGACAGGAACACTTCGCCATTCGCAGCTATCAACCCCAAAGTCCCGTACACAGGTCGAGGCGTCAAGGGCCGGTAGTCCTTCAAAAGCTGTCTGGACAGGGTCGCAAACTCCACCATGCACTTTGCTGCGTGGGCGTCGGGGACGGCGCTGGCAGCGGCGCTGTAGCGAAGGATGAGCGCATGCGAAGACGATACAATCGCAATGGACCGGTGAGGATGGTCCCTGATGTAGAGCTCGCTCGATTTCTCGGGGGCGGGAGCCTGCACAGCCCACGAGCCTTGGTGTTGTTCCATCGAGCTGGCGCAAGCATTGGCGGTTCGGTCGATACGGAGGAAGTGGCTGGGCCTGCCTCTGAGTAACGTGTCTTTGGTTTAGATCTGCCTGCGATCCATGGTATACGATGTCTGCTGCGAAGGGAACAGACGCGGGAATTGACTGCGCTTTGGCTGCGCTTCGACTGCGCTCGAGGGGCGATTGTTTGTCTGGCCTCTTTGTTGAAGGCGGGCAAAGGCGGTCGCGGGTTGGAGAAATGACGTCGATGGGGACGCTGACTCGACCGTCACGCCGCTCCCCACGGTGAAGTTCCCCATGTCCATATCAGCGTCAGTATCAAATGTTCAGGAAGATAAATTGGCTTTCTGCGACGCTTCTCGACAGGCTGGTAAGACAATGACAAAGATGGACACAAAAGAGCCACATTCGAGACACACAGCTTGATCAGGGTGACTGAAGCATTTCGAGGTGGATAGCTACATACCTACCTCATATGCGTCCCCCCGTTGTCGCATCGTTTCATCCAACACGTTCTCGGTTATGTACCGGTATTACAGACTGCCGACCCATCACGCACACTAAAGTCATCCGACTCATCCATCCCCGCTCTCCAAGGGTAAAAATCGCCACGAAAGCATGCTGAGTCCTGACTATGTACCTACCTATATTGGTACCCTTAATGATTTCTCACAGCACTATGAAGAACGCTCTTGCATAGGTAAGTAGGTACATATGTACATATTAAGCTTACACAGGCTAAGATGGCGGTGTCATTTTGGAGTCATGGACCCTCATGCAAAACCCATGACGCCACGAGGCGTCGGAATGTCACCAAATCCCATCCGTTCCCAGATGAGCGAGCTGTTCCAAACCCCAATGGACATAGCGGACCAACCGAGATGGAATAGGTACAGGCCTCGTCATGCTGACACTGACAACTACATCGGGCAGTACCACGGCTGGCTTGAAGAGCGCTTTGTCACAAGACTTGGCTCCGCCATTCCGAGCGTACCCTTCCAGTGTAGCTGTACTTCAACGAAAGGATAATAATAAGCAGTCCAAGAATGGCCTACGTATCCATTGCTCCGGACGACGACCTATATCGATGACCGCTCCAAAGGTGAGATGACGTGAATGGGAAGTGATATCTCGTCATGTAACGTAGTCGAAAACTCCATTCTGCTCAGACTTTGCCTCATTCCCGGGAGACTACGAGACGTATATATACGCAGGCGTCTCATCCTCCTTGACTCGAATTCTTCTCTTCCATTCACCATGTTCCGCTCAAGCTCTATCACCCGAATCCATCACTTGTCAAGAACTTCAGTGTTTCAAACTTCTTTCAGACACCGCACATTCAGAATGGCTAGCTCTATCCGTGGTGACTCCAAAGTCCCTGAGAGTGTTCAGAAGAAGGTTCCTCAGGATGTACAAGAAGCTCTTCCTGACCAGGTACGTATATTCGAATTTCAAATCTTGACGTCTTTCTTCCGACAAGCTGCGTATAGATCCATCCTACCAAAGGCGATGGTGGACAGTCAACCAACAAGACCCACGCCAAGGGCGGTGGTGCCGAGTCTATAGTGCCTCAGAAGATTCAGGAGAAGCTGCCAGAGAGTGTCGAGAGGGCTGTTCCTAATGTAATCCACAACACGGGGGATTAAGCAACTGAATCGATGCTTGCGTTTGGACTTGTCGTGGCCGGCTACGAGTTGGAGTCGGCGCATTTAGATTTTGACACAACAAAGCTATATCATTGGGATTAGATGTCTGAACTCATTCCTTTGAATTACTGAGTCTGGTCCACTGCATACATTCGTGTTCAATGTAAACACTCATATATTCATGAGGGTATAGATAAAATGTATGAATATGTGCGCAAAATATCCAAACCGCTGTGTGAGACCCATCCTGCATCACACGCATTTCGGTATAGAACATATTTGGTTCCCAACCGACTCCCAAATCAAGTACATCCTAGGGTTAAAAGGCAGTTGACGTCAACTATGTAGAGGCAGAACCAAGCCATCATAGTCTCAAGGTTGGTAGCAGAGTCCCTACGCAATGCAGGGCCCTTTTGTTGTCCTCGTAGAAGACTCAGGAGAGGTTAACTTATACACAGATGGCGTAATAGGCGGCGTTTGCACGACTATAGTGAGGAATGCTTTTCGACTTTGGCAAAGCGCTTTGTCCTGCCTTGTTCATATTTGATGTCGATTGCGTTAACCGTCAAATGAGCTCAATGTAATTCTTGGGAGCTGAAATCTTGTGATAACGCGAGACTGGGTCGTAAGCAAATCGTATCGTTGGATGTCCTTGGGAAGTCATGGTGCATGGCCATGTTCACTCGAGTTTGCGTCAGCAATATATGGCTATGTACATGACAGTCCCTCGGAGTACGGCCTGTGTTAATGGTGGAGAAGCTCGCGAGGCTAGCAAAGTGACAGAGGAAACTGATTTATGCATCAAGATTGAAGTGCGTGTCCACTGTCCTGACTCCTGATGCGAATCGCAGTGCCACAAACGCTCAACCAAGTGCGAGGAATGTCGAAAGAAACATAAGAAGAAAAAGAAAGAAAGAAAGGAAGGCAGGCAGGAATAGACAGAGCTTCAGATTCGAATTGAGATCATGCTCTCTCAAAGAGAGAGCGTTCATTCTCTTCCTATCATATGTTATGTATTGGTAAATCATCACAAGCCCATGAGGGAAAAGAAATTTTTCTGACTTGCGATGCGCGCGTGAAAGTTTATGCTGCAGTGTTGCTTAGTCACCCGCGCTTTGAGCTAACGGCGGAGTGCTCGCCGAATAGCGGCTAGCGCCAACAAAGTTCGAGATACCATGGTTTCATGTACCTGCGCTTTGTGTCGTATGCGTATTACTGGGCCTTCATGACCTCTTTGCCAAGTACCTACCACTCCAGATTCCCAGCTGGCTGTCTCGGTGTTGTCGCTCCGCATCCAGCCGCTATTTTGAATGCAACTTTTCCCATCGCGCAACGCCAGCAATCAGGTTTACGAACAGCCAAACCACCTCGATTTCATCCATCCCATTCCTCACTGTGCTCAGCGACACGCGATTCCGCTGAAATGAGTGAATTTGCTTCTTACGGTGGCTCCGACGAGGAGTACGCCGCGGTACGCAAGTACGAGGCCGAGGTGGTAAGCAGCAGCCCTTTGCCATGAAGTTGAGTGATCGTCCATTTGTGCGGCTTTCAAATCCAACTAACTCTCTGTTTCTCACCTGTCTTATAGGAAGCTGATCCTGACAACTTTGAAAGTTGGGAAAACTACATCAAGTCCACCGAGACCTTGGACGGCGGGCTGAACCGCAATTCTAGCCCACAGGCACTCGCCACATTCCGTGAAGCCTACGACCGGTTTCTTCAAAAATTCCCGCTTCTTTTTGGATACTGGAAGAAATATGCGGACATGGAGTTCAACATAGCTGGTCCAGAATCAGCGGAGATGGTTCGTACATGAACATCAACATTGCCGAGCGAGTCGAGAGTGGAAACAAAATCACTGACTGAACACTATGCAGGTCTACGAGCGAGGGTGCACAAATATCACCAACTCGGTTGACTTGTGGACTGAATACTGCTCCTTCAAGATGGAGACAACTCACGATCCGCAGATTGTTCGAGAGTAAGTATAGCATGGTGGTTTCCTTCCCCGTTTAACAAAGCCACCGTAGCAGCATCCCTTTACCAGGTCGTGCGTGAAGAAGTCGCGTTACGGACTCATGGAGAGAAAACCTCGCACGTCGCCGCCGACGCGTGTGCTGGTGAGATCACCTTCATTGGTCCTATTGATTCGGGATGCTTCTCACACTGTGCCACAGGCTTTGTTCATCTGCCCTGCTCCTCATCCACAGCATTCCCTCCATTCGCCTTGGTGCCGCTTGTCTGGGGGGGGGGGGGGGGGGGGGGGGGGGGGGGGGGGGGGGGGGGGGGGGGGGGG